>JAODAL010015485.1:0-83737 GCA_025379985.1 Phyllomedusa bahiana
CACTGCAACATTGTTGCTTATAAATTGTGTAAGGGGAATTTACAGCACCCGGGAAAAAAATTGTATACAAAGTCAATAACTTTATAAATTGCAACACAGAAGCAGTGATTTATGCTATTAGATGTAAAGCTTGTGATTTGTTGTATGTGGGTTGCACGATCAGACCTTTGAAAAGGAGGATCTATGAGCATATTCTACATAGTAAGAATTTCAAATATTTGAAGTTCAGGAGCGTCTGCATTTAAAAACTGTGCATCGGGGAAAATTGTTTACTGATTTTTCTTTTTTTCGGTATAGAACGTGTTCAATTGAATTCCAGGGGAGGTAACCTTAAACAATGTTTATGAAAGAGGGGGCCAATTGGATATTTAAATTACATTTTAGTATTCCATTTGGTCTGAATTATAGAACCGATCTTTTGTATTATTATTGAAACTTATAATTGTTTAGCCTATTGATGTTTTTATAGTACTTTCTGATGTTTTTATGATGTTTATTCTTTTGAATCATGTGACAATGTTGGAAGTCACATGATTGATTACGTTGTATTATAAGTATTGCTTGATCTGTCTATGAACATGCTATGAATAAGGCTATAACAACCCAAAACGCGTTTTAACCCAAAACAACATTTTAATTTGTGATTTCCTACCTCTTTCTACTGTGTTACCCCTGCGGGGGTTTTCTCAAAAGGGAAAACCTTTATGTTTCATCCCATCAGATTAGGGAGACTGCACAAGTAAGATTTTTTGGATTCCTTTTTGGAGTTAGCAAATCCTTTAATAAGGGTTTCCCTGCTAAAAGGTGGTTTTCCCACCAGATTGAAATAAAAAAAGGAGTGTTATAAGTTTTTTATACATATAAAAGTTAGTTTTAGTGATTTATAGATCAAATGATGGGTTTTTTAAGTTTGCCTAGGGCAAAATTTAAAAATACAGTCTTAAATCCTCTTTGTTTTTGTTAGAATCCCTTTTTTTTATACTTTTTGAAAGGAGCTTTTGGGAAGGAGCGGGGCCCCCATTAGGGGCCCAAAACCCCCAGGGTGCCAACGGGCAGTACGGGCTACCCTGTCAGGGCCCTAAACAAAAAATGGCCCACAAATATGTTAAAAAATAAAAAAGGTAATGGGTGGGGGTTTTTCCCCCCCCCCCATGAAGCCCAAAAAGGTTAATAGATGATTTATTGCGACTAACTGATGATTGATGTTTTAAAAGATGACTGATGGAATGTGTTTTCCCATTGTGAAGAAAAACTGCTCAGTTATAGTCGGGGAAATCGGCAAAACCGGGGAACAAAATTTTCAGAATCAAAGCTTTATTCATTTGATAAATGTCAAACGATCCATATTCTTGGGGGAAAGATGGATATGTTTGTCAGTTATCACCCCGCCAGCTGTGCTGAATATTCGTTCCAAGATAACACTGGCTGTCGGGCAGGATAAAATTTTTCCTTTTGGCATCCCCGAGTCAGTTAAGGAAAAATTTTTCATTTTGGGGACCCCCCAGAAGTTAAAATGGGTCAGCCCTAAGATGGGCGAATTTCTAAAAAATTCAATTTCGCCGACTTCACGGGAATTTTTCTGATAAAATCTGTTTAGTCCCAAACTTTTTTGGGTTTGAATCACTTTTAAAAAAACACAGAAGCCTGTAGGGTCTTTTTAGAACTTTTTTGCCATGCTTAAATTTTCCCGGGGGGGAAAGTTTGGGTTTTTTGGGTCTTCATACAATGCTGTGTTTTATATGAAACGCACATGACGCCCCCCCCCCCCCGGGCCTTCCTTAGAAATTTTGGGGCTTCCCAAACCCTTTCTTAAAATGCCCCCTGTGGCCTTTTTCGGGGGGGTGGCAAAACGGGACCCAAAAAAAACTTTGAAGGCGGGGGGGGAAGGGGAAAAAGGCTTGGAATTAAGGGAAACCAATTGGCAAGGGGGCCGGGGCTGGGGAAAAAAAACCCAAAAGGGCGGGGGAGGGGCCTTCTTAAGATTCCCAACCCAATTTTTTTAGCGGCCCCAAAGGGAACCAGGTTTAAAAGGGATTAGGGGGAAAGCCCGGGGCCACAAAAAATCGGCAGCCCCCCCCAAAAAAAAAGGGACAAGCCAAATACCCAAAAGCCCAGAAAATTGGGGACTAAGGGATCCCGTTTCACCCAAGGGGCCCAAAACCGGTTTCAAACCGGGGAAGGGAAATTGGCCTTTTCAAAACGGGGGGGCCCTCCCCCAGGGTTTAAACCCCTGAACCAATGGAAACCTTTAAAGACTTGCTTGGGGTTTGGCAGCCGGGTGGTTTAAAGGGGGGGCGGGGTACAAAATCGTAAGGAAAATTTGGGTTGGGGGGACAAGCGAAAGGTAAGGAACCCGGCAAGGATTGTGGGCAAGGGAAGGAGGCAAGGGGTATGGTAAAAACAATAGGGAAGATAAAGACTAAGGAGGGGGCGGGAGGCAGTTTTTCCTGCCCTGAAATTTTGGGACATATGATTCACATTTTTCCCTTAACTAAAAGAAGTAAATCCAAACCCTTTTTACAGCTTTTGCTTGTGCTTCACTATTTTTAGTTTTGTAAAAAAATTCCATCAAAAATTTGGCACCGAGTGCAAAAAAAAGCACTTAAAACATTCCCTGTTTTTAAAGGGTCCCCTTCAATTCCACAGGGCTGCATTTCAACAAATTGGTGAAAAGCAGAAACGGGAAAACCACCCACTTCTGAGCCACGTTTCCCCAGGCCACCGGATGGGCCCGCTCATGAAATTGAGCAGGGCGGTAGTGCCTTTGTTACCCCAAAAGGCCCGTTTTCACTTTTTTCCCCACTTTTTCTACATATCCCCAGTGATTTTCTACTCCGCTCCTTGCTGACCCCCTGGGGCCGCTACTTTCTAGGACCTGCGATGCAGGATTTTTTAACCCCCCGGGCCGTTTGGCTCCCGCCCAATCGCACTGCCCCCCCCCCCTGCTGACTAGGGCCCAAAACTCCCGATTTTGGGCTGCGCCTTTCCCTGACACGCAAGTGTTTGCCCTCTTCTCCTCCCGAGGGATGAATCACTTTCTTAAACTGGCCCCCCCCAAGGCGGTCGGCTACATCACCCAAGGATTATTTTTTTTTTTCTTCACTCTGCCCCTCCTCAATGGTCTTGGTATGCAGAGGCTGACCCCCCACCACAGGGCCCCCCCATGCCCCTCCCCAAATTTATACTTTGACGCCTACTGCAAGAAAACAGGGGGAAATCGGCCCCCCTTTCTTTCCCTTGCCAAGTAAACTGTTTATGCCTCAAATTGTTCAACCTCGGGTGTATAGGGCGCTGGCCCGAACCCCATACTAGATTCTCTGGCTGAAAAGGGAAACCCGGGAAAAGGGCAGAGACGAGTTTAGGACAAGGAGGGCCGCTGAGAATTCCCAGGCCCTGCCAACAAGGGTTTTTTGGGCTGACGTTCCCACCGACTCTTGATGGGGTTGTCAGATGTTTATCTGGAAAAGGGAAATGGGGACCTAGTCAACCCAAAAAGAAACCCCTTTTTGGTTTTTCTGGTCAAAACAAGGCGGGTAGTTGGGGCACCCAAACAGTTCTGGCCTCAAAAAGTGACCCCCTTTTGGGGACGGTTTCCCCATTAATTGTGCTGCGACCCGTGCCTGCTCCAAAGGGAAAGTTTTTTGCCACGGGCCCCTCGCATGTGAAGACCCCGTTTACCTCCCCTTTTCTGACATTTTCTGTTTGTTTAAAAATTAACCCAAATTTTTAATGAAAGATTTGTAAAATGATAAATACACACCCTGTATTTGGCCTTCCCAAAAGAACCCCACTTTAAAAAGCTTGGGGGAAAACCCCTTTGGGTATAAAATTGGGGCTACAAAACACCAGGAAAAAAAATTTAAATAAATATGTGGGGATGTTTAAAAAAAACCCCTGTAATTTTTTTCTGATACCCAAAAACAGAAAATTGGGTTTAAATTTAACCCCTCGGGGGAAAAAATTATGCTACAGGAATCACCAGGAAAAATAACCTCGTCTTTGGGGGTTGAAAAAAAACTGTTTTTTTTTACTGACGGCCCAAAAGCACAAAACGCTTTAAATTTAACCCCTTTTGGGTATAATTTCGGGAATACACAAACAGCTTAATTAACCTTGGAATAAAATTGGGGCCCAAAAAAAATGAGCTGCCAAAAATTAACTGGTATGTGGGGTTTTTAAAAAAAAACAGTTTCTTTTTTCTTAAAAAACAAAAAACGAAAACGCTTTTAAAAGGGGGGGTTTTCCCAGGACCCCGGTTCCCCTTTCCCCGCCTTTTCAGCACAGAGTAGAAAATTAAAAAAAAAATGCTGAGTCCAAGAAAAGGCAGGGGGAGAGGGGGGTGGTTGGGGCAAGGGGGTTTAGAAAATAAAAGGGGGGGCCAAAACTTAACTCAAATAAAAACAAACAACAGTGGGTTTCTCTAAAGCAGACCAAAAAGGGCCCCCTACACTGCCCCTTTTCCCCGTCCCTTGAAAGCTCATTCATTTTCCCCCGTCCATCAAATAAAAGTTTTCAAAGCAAGCGCGGCCAAAATTTTGTTTTCCCGCCAGTGTTTCCCCGGTCTTGTTTTAAAAAGCCAAAATTTAAGTTTAAAGAAAAGGGGGACCTGGGGGAAATGGTTGGGGGAGGGGGCTCTCAGGGGAATTCACTTTTTGGAATTCAAAATTTTTTTTTTAGAAAAGTGAAAATTTAAAAACCCCTTTTGGAGGAAACCCAACCAATAAAATTTCCCCTCGTGGGCAAAACCCTTTTAAATAACCTTTTGGGTTTTAAATTAAGCTACAAAGGGAAACAAAAAGGAAAAAAATTTTGTCCTTTTGGGGTTTAAAAAAACCACCAGTTTTCTTTTTTTCTGATTACAATAGCACAAACACCTTAAATTTTTTCCCTTTGGGGGTATAAAGGGGGCCAAAAAATTAAATTGGGGGCCAAAAAAATTAACTGGTAATGGGGGCGGTTTTTTTTAAAACCCTTTTTTTTAAATGACTACAAAAGCCAAAAAGCTTAATTTAACCCTTGGAAAAATAAAAATTTTGCACAGGAAATCAACAAGGGAAAAATTTTTGTTTTTTTGGCATTTAAAAAAAACACGTTTCTTTTTCTGGGCTTTCAATTTGCACAAAAAACGCTTTAAAATTAAACCCCTTTGGGGTTTTTTAAAATTTAGTCAAAAGAAAAATGAGCGCAATAAAAATTTAACCCCGGGGGTGTGGCTTTTAAAAATGGTTTTTTCTTTTAAAGAATAAAAAGCAAAAACAGGCATAGACAACCCCTTTTGGGTATTCAAAGTGCTCCCCAAAAGACCCAATTTTGGGGGGGAATTTTTAAAATGTTTAAAATTGGGGCAGAATTGGGGGCCCCACACCGGGGGGGGTTTAAAATTAAATACCCCAAAAAAATAAAAATTTGAAAGGAAAAAGGGCCGTCTTGATGGTTTGTGTTTAAAAAAAAAAATTTTTTGGGGGTTGAGTTCCCAAATTCTTTGCGCAGCCCGGGAAAGAAGGGAGGGGAATTTTGAAATGACGTGGTCCAAATATTTATTTGAGGGTATTTTTTAAAGTGGGGAATTTTCCCCCGGGGTTTGGTTGGTTAAGGGGAATGGAAAGGGGGATGGTTTTTTTTTGTGTTTTGGCCCCCGGTCGGGTTTTGGGTTTTCTTTCCCCCCGGGGGGGGGGGGGGGGGGGGGGGGGGGGGGGGGGGGGGGGGGGGGGGGGGGGGGGGGGGGGGGGGGGGGGGGGGGGGGGGGGGGCTTTTTTTATCAATTAAAAACACGCTTCCCCTTTTCCCCCCCAAAAACCCCAAACTTGGGCTTTGTTTACAATAGAAGTTTTCCTGAAATTCTAAAAAGAAGTTTCCCCTTCATTAGAATAAAATTGCCCCCATCTCTGTCCCCCGACCAAATCCAAAAAAAAATTTGGGGGGAAGGGGCATTTTACTCATGGGGCCCATGCTTTTTAAGGGGGTGCCGGGGGCTTTGTTTTTTCTGGGGAATTTTTTTCCGGGGCCCTGCCTTGGGTTTGGGGGTTGGGGGTGGAGGGGGGTAAACCCAAAAGGGGGGTTTGTTTTTAAAAAAAATATCACCCGCAGAAGGGGTTTCTGCCACAAAAGCAAGCTGCCGCTGTATGCGGGTGGGTGTGGTAGTTTTCCAAAAATACTGTGGGACATTGGGTAACATTTTTTTCCACCGTGGCATTTAAATTTTGGAATAAGGGCGCAACAGATGTCTCGAGTTGGGCAATGAGGGCCCGTCTCCCAAATTTTCCCGCATTTCTACTTTTCAAAATTTGTGTGGGTGGAAAAAGCTCATTTTTTTTCTTGGGAACATGGATCAAGCAAAAGGGGGGCCACCTAGGGAAATTTCTGGGTTTCCCCTTTTTTTTATTGGGGGCCTTTTTGTGGGATCTGTTGAGGAAAAGAAGGGATCCCAAGGGACCATTATGAGATGATCCCCAAAAATCCGGGGGCGAGGGCAATAAAAAGATTTCCTCCACTTTCCTCCTCCCTCCTGTAATCGTGCCAACCTCTTAAATCTGAAAAGGGGAATCGGGGACGATGGTGTCCACCCCCCTTTCCCCATCATCCTTCTCAACTTCCTCATCCCCCCGAACCGTCCCAAGATCCCCGGCTAGCCCATGAGCTTGACTTTTAAACTAACGCCCCTTTCCGACCAAACCCTGGACCTTGGGAACCCCCGCCCCAAAGAAGACTGATAAAATTGGGAAAAAAGTGAGGCCTTTTTAATCCGAACGGCAAGTTTAAAGGGTTCCTGTGTCCCGCTCCCGTGTCCCCCCCCATCCTCCCTCACTGTGGACCTTTCTTTCCCCCAGAGGTTTTTTAACACTTTTTAAAGTGGGAAAATTTTCCCTAATGGTCATGCTGGGCAATTTCCCCAAACGGGCCCTGAATTTACCATTTTGGTGGGCCCTTCAAAACTGTTAAAAGGGGTGGGGCGAGATCCCCTTTCCCCCGCCCCCCACTCTTTATGGCCCCAAAACTCCCAGGTCCCACCAATGTTTAGAGGCCATGCGACACTTCATACTGTATAATAGCATTGATGAGTGTGAGCTAAGACTTCGAGTCTTCCTCACCAGACAGTCAAGACCCGGGTAGTGCTTCAGAAATTTCTGCACAACCAGATTCATGACATGTGCCAGGCAGAGGATGTGCGTAAGTTACCAATTCTAAGGGCAGCAAGGATATTTCTCCCGTTGACGTACACCACCTTGCCTGGCGCCAGGTTCTTTGCACCCAGCCACTGGTCGGTGTGAGTGTGCAGAGCTGTCCACAGCTCTTGACCTGTGTGTTGACGGTCTCCAAGACATATTAATTTCAGAACAGCCTGGTTTCTCTTGGCATGTGATGCTACCCTTGGAGGTTGGGGATCTGGACTCAGCACCATCCCTGCAATATGGAAGAGTGCCCGCCGAGCCCGAGACCCATCACCAGAGACACTGTCATCCACTCAACTCACCCAGTGAGTAGTCAGTGAGATGTAACGCCCTTGACGGTGCTTAATGGTCCATGTGTCTGTAGTGAGATGGAATTTGATGGACACAGATGCAGCCAACACGCTGGAGATCTTTTTCTGCAATGTGGTGAGCCAGGGCAGGAACTGCTGTTCTGACAAAGAAATGGCTGCTTGGCATCTGATATTGGGGGCATGCAAGGGCCATGACATGGCGGAGCCCATCTGTGTCCACCAAGCAGAGAGGCAACATTTCCAAGGCCAACAGCCTGGCAATGACAACATTCAGGATTTTTTCTTTTGGATGGCTGGGGTGAAAGCATTTCTTCTGCTCCCACACCTGGTACACAGAAGGCTGGCTGGTGGACTGGCTGCTGTATGGCATGCAGGCCACACAGGGGGAAGGGGAAGGTGTAGACTATTTTGCTGGTGGTGGGAATCGGCCGTCAGTGTCTGAGACTGGAGATTGTGCTTGTTCATGCTGCTCCGGCATATTGGCAGCAGAAGACAGCTTGGGCTTGGAGGTGGCAGAGGAGGCCGAAGATGTCATGTTGGTTGGAAGCCTAGGACCTGTGTGGCCTTTTTTCTGTAAGTGACTATTCCACAGCAATTCATGCTTTACATGCAGGTGCCTGTTCAGAATATGTTAAGAGTCTTAAACACTTTAGATTCTTTCCTTTACTGACGCATTGAAAGCAAACCCAGAATATGACGTCACTCAGCAAATCTTCACAGGTCCTGGACCTCTTCAACTGTGAAAACCTAGTACCGGTGTTCCCGCTGCCACCACTGATCATGGCTGGTGGATCAATGTCAGCGGACTTGTGCAATCACCCTCTCCCTTTCTGAGGCCGAACCCGCACTGACACTACCCCATTATCGTCCTCCACTGATGATGCGCTCGCCAGCTGCTGCTCAAAAGACCACATTGGATCCACAATGTCCTCATCATCACAGGTGACTTCCTCTTCCTCACAGTCTACATCTTCAAGCTGCTGGCTAGAAGCCACCTGCACTGCAAGGCATTGCTGACTGCTCGGGATTTCTGCCGATGGACCAACTTCTGTGTTCTCCTCTGAGGGCATCAGTGATTGGGCATCAGAGCAGACAAAATCATCCTCTTTGGCCTCTTGATCTTTTGAAATGCCTTCTGACCCCAACTGCATTGTGTCATCAAGGAGCTCTTTGAATACGGATTATCTATAGCGGTCTGTTTATTGGGTGAAATTTGGTCTTCAGGTTGGACTGATGATGATGATGATGACATTGACTGAGAGGAAGAGGAGGTAAACCTGCTGGATGAAGGGTGTGTTAACCACTGAAGAACGGATTGGCGCCGATCTTCAGTAATGAGAAGCACCGTTAAGCAACGAAGCAATGACAGGCACGACGCTCCTGCGACTGACGATGTGCTCGCTTGTGTTTTGTCCGGAGCACTTGAAGGCGTGCCTTGTCTCGTACCTTTAGCTCCATGCCCTACGCCCCTTATGGAAGAATCCTGGCAGCAAAAGAGCAAATCACAACTGTTTTTGAATCCCTATAATTTTCAACGGTGCTAACTGTGTCTTCTCCACTATCTTTATTCCCAAAACAGCAGACATGCATTTTTGGGCACTCAGACTGAAGATGTGAAAGATGCAGGCAGCAATTTAAAACTCCCTAACTTTTGCTATATATAATTCCCTAAGCTTATTATCCCCCACCCCTTAAGTAATCTAACTAGCAGCTTTTCCTTTCTTAAATCGCTGTGAAATGGGGTGCTTGCATGCATTCAAGTATGCAGACATAGATAGCAGTGTGTTTAGTACTGAGCTTGAATTTGAAATGGCATTCAACAGGAAATACAGTGTAATACAAAGAACAGAGTCATGTGATTTCAGCAGCCTATGAGATTCCTTCACCCTCATTTGTGGCGTTTTTGGATACTTCTTTATTGTCTGCACTAATTGGATGGCGCCAAAAGTACAGGAAGCAGCTCAAAGTGAAAATAAAAATTGGTGCGCGAACACATGTATCGAACGCAAACCTTACTTGAACTACTGTAAAAAGCTCGGTTCAGCTGGAGTTCTAAAAATCCGTAAAGTTCGACTCGAATGAACCTTTTCTCGAACGGTTTGCTCAACACTACTTAAGAGCGCTGTAGCTTTCAAAATAACTCAACACAGCTATCAATATCTAAACCTCTGGCATCAAAAGATAGTATACCCCTAAGTGAAAATGGACAAATTGTGCCCAAAGTGTCAATATTTTGTGTGGACACCATTATTAACTCTCCATGGGCATGGAGTTCACTAGAGCTTCACAGGCTGCCACCAGAATCCTCTTTCACTTCTCCATGACAACATGACAACACTGATGGATGTTAGAGACCTTGTACTCCTCCACCTTCCTTTTGAGGATGCCCCACAGATGCTCAACTGGGTTTAAGTCTGGAGACATGTTTGGACAATCCAACACCTTTACCCTCATTTTCTTCAGCAAGGCAGTCATCATCTTGGAGGTGTGTTTGGGGTCATTATCATGTTGGAATACTGCCCTGCAGCCAGGAATCCAAAGGGAGGGGATCTTGCTGTGCTTCAATATGTCACAATACATGTTGGCCTTCTCTTGTTTCCCTCAATGAACTACAGCTCCCCACAGCCGCCAGCCCTAAGCCATGACACTTCCACCACCATGCTTTACTGTAGTCAAGACACACTTGTCTTTGTACTCCTCACCTTGTTGCCCCCACACAGGTTTGACACCATCTAAGCCAAATAAATGTATCTTGGTGTCATCAGACCACAGGACAAGGTTCCAGTAATCCATGTCCTTAATCTGCTTTACTGTAGCAAACTGTTCACAGGTTTTCTTTTGCATCATCTTTAGAAGATGCCTCCTTTTGGGACGATAGCCATGCAGACCAGTTTGATGCAGTGCACGATATATAGTATAAACCTCTGCAGAAAAGCTAGCTGCACTCATATGGCTATTTTAAAAATACAATCTCTGGATATGATGCTGAGCAATTGTACTCAACTCCTTTGGTGGACCATAGTGAGGCCTGTTCTGAGTGGAACCTGTCTTGTTAAAACACTACATGGTCCTGGCCACCATGCTGCAGCTCAGTTTAAGACTGGATTTGAGATGTATGTAGGGCTGACATACACAAACACTGGATTTGATACAGAATTCTCCACAAAAAGGGAATAAATTAACTCTTGGCTACAGATTAAAATACTCCCACCGGTCTGAAGTTGATGGATTTCAGGCATGTATGTGTTAGAAATACGCACACCCTGTATTTCACTCCAACAAAACAAGAGGAGAAATTAACCCTTGGATATTAAATTCCCTACAGAAATGAACAGTTGAAATTTAAATGTATATGTGGGTAAAAAAAAACACACACTCTATTTGACTCGAAATGGACCACTAACAGTCTCGAGAGATCACTGGATATGAAATTCCCTACTGTAAGAACAGGTGAAATTTAAATGTATAGATGGCGGACAAAAAACACACTGTATTTGACTCCAAGTTCAACACTAACAGAATTGATTGGATTCCCAGAATCTGAAATTCCCTAATAATAGCACAGGTGAAATTTAAATAATGGCGGACAAAAAAACACTCTGTATTTGACTCCACGTGCAACACTAACAGGAGTGAGTGGATTCCCAGAATCTGAAATTCCCTAATAATAGCATAGGTGAAATTTAAATAATGGTGGACAAAAAAGCGGTCTGTATTTCAATCCCAATACAACGGTCACACAGGATTGAGTGGATTACTTGAATTTAAAATTCCCTAATAATACAGCAGGAGAAATTTAAATAATAGCGGACAAAAATGCGGTCTGTATTTCAATCCCAATACAATGGTCACACAGGATTGAGTGGATTTTTATACAACAATACAACAAGTGAGATTGCAATGTCTATGGGGCAGAATTACACCCACCCTGGACACCCTGAGAGAAGACCCCACAAACTAAACAAAATGATAATGCTGGTGGCATTAAATTTAGGCAACTGAGCCCCAGTCTCTGATAAAAGCAGCTTCTGTCAGGATGAGTTGTATAGAGCAAAGGGATCCAGAACGCTGAGTGAGAAAGTAACAGACATATAATGGTCTTTTTCCCCCTCCACACTCACTCACTGAATAAAGCTGTATAATGAGATCTGTGTAGCAGCAGTTACAGAACACTGAGGAGTGATCAAGTAACAGACTTGCATGTCTTTTTCCCCCCCCAATCACTAAGTAAAGCTGATAATGAGATCTGTGTAAGAGCCAGCCAGCAGCAGACGCTATGCAGGACACAGACGGAGGAATTGTAAGCGCAGGTGCGTCCGCCTTATATAGTGCTGTACTCCAGATCCGCCGGTCTCTGATTGGCTTCATGTCTGCACATGTCATTGAGTGTCCTCCTTTCTTCCTCCCAGACTTCTCTGCCCCGTGTCACGCAATATGCTTGCGGCGATTTTAGCAATTAAAAACACGCTTCGTTCCCGTGAATCACCCTAATCTTCGGCTTTGTGCAGAATCGAAGCTTTCCTGAAATTCTAAACGAATTCCACTTTGTTAGAATCGATTCGCCCATCTCTAGTCACAGTACATGTTGGCATTCATGGTTCCCTCAATGAACTGTAGCTCCCCACAGCTGACAACACTCATGCAGCCCCAAACCATGACATTAAGGGTATGTTCACATGGCGTGTTCTGTCCGTGTGAACATACGTTATTAGATGTGTGTTTGGATTCATCTATCAGACCCTAAAAGGACCTAAACATACATCTAGCAATGAGCAGTGTGATTTTACATTGCATGCTTTGGTGTTCAGACGAGTGATCGCCTTTGCGTCTCTCGGATCGGTCTTTCGGATTTGTTCTAAGAATTAACATGTCAATTCTTGATCTGAAAGACGCAGCATGCACTCTATTTAAAACTATAGGGTGTGATCCTGCTGCAGCCAAAACACATCCAAGTATGCACCTGCATGTTGGATGCGTTTTGGATCCATTTGATGCTGCGTTTTTGGATGTGGTTTTCGGATCCAAAACGGATCCAAGTCGTATCCAAAAGCGCTGTGTGAACATACCCTAACAGCTGGCAGCACACATATAGCCCAAAACCATGACACTCCCACCACCATGCTCGACTGTAGGCAAAACACACTTTGTCTTTGTACTCCTCACCTGGTTACCACCACACGCGCTTAACACCATCTCAACCAAATAAATTTATCTTAAAAAATACTAAGGGGGACATGTATGATTGGCGTTTTCGCTGGTTTTCTGGCATATAATGTGCCTCTCGGTGTTGGCTCCACTGTCGGAAGCACCTCCCCTATGTGTTAGGCGCATTAGGCAAAAGTATGTATGAATGCGGGTCGGCAAAGTGAGGCGCATTAAAGCTCCGACAGGCAGACCAATTTCAATGTGGTCTGTCAATGAAGTTTGCCCCGCATGTATGAGCGCACTTCGGCGCCGGCATACATTAGGCACAGTTTTCACGGAAAAACCCGTCAAAAAAGGGTCTTCGATGCGCCGATCTTTGTATATGTCCCCCTAAAAGTTGAAATCTTTTCCTTTTGCTATTTTACAAATAAAAAAATAAAATTATAAAAATGTTACACATAATTGCCATCGCTGCATCTGTAAAAGTCTGATCTATTAAAATATTACATGATTTATCCCGTACGCTGAACACCGTAGAAGAAAAAAAAACAAGACGCCAAAATTGTGGGTTTTAGATCATTCCAAAAAGTTGGAATAAAAGTGATGAAAAAAGTAGCATGTATTCCATTCTTGTACAAATGAAAAGTATACTTCAGCTCACAAAAAATGCACCCTTACTCAAGTGTATAGGTGTTAGTACTAAAAAGTTATTGGTTGCAGAAAATAGCGCTGTGGCAAAAATGTTAAAAATAGAATAGGTTTTTTTTTACGGTATAAAACAAAGAAAACCCTACATGTTTGGTATTGCTGGATTCTTACCAGTCTTTAGAATGCAGAGACTACATCATTTATACCAAAGATTGAACGGCGTAAAAACTAAACCCCCGCAAACATGGAGCAAGTAAGTTTTTTTCACATTTTGCGCTGCTTGGAATTTTTTGGGCGGTTTCTCAGTAAATTCTATAGTATGGTCAATGACACTCTTAGAAAGGACATCTTGTCCTGCAAAATAAAAGCCCTCATTTGTCTATATAGGTGGAAAAATAAAAAAGTTATGGCTCTGGGAACGCGTGGAGGAAAAAACTAATGTGAAAAAAATAGGCCTCAGAGTTAAGGGGTTAATCTGACTATGGGGATAACTAATATAGGTTTGGTTTTTTTGTGTAGACATGTTTATTCAATAAGAATTATTTGTTTGCTTAAAAAATGTTTTTACTTTTGAATTATAATTTATTAATTTAACTTTATTCCACTATTTACAATTTCCTGAGTTTAAAGCATATTTTTATTTCACTTTCACATAATTACATAACATTACAATACTGTCCCTTCATGTAAAATGGACAGATACAGTTAAATCCAGTGGCCACATGTATGAAAACTGTCTAGGTCTAAAACTTAAGCGGGTGCTTCATAATGCACCTACTTTTGGAGTACACTGCTCATACATCGAATGCACAGGGCTGAAATGATGCCAGACTTATGGCGCAGCCCCGTACATACATGTCGCCCTATGTGTGCACCAGTAGGTACAAATTACAAACAAGAAATAGTTACACGTGTAAAGATATTAGTATAGAGATGTTCAGCTGCTGTGCTCACATTAATAGAAAGATGCCACAAATAATATATATTAGAAATAGTATTGATAAATAAAGGATAGTAAAAAATAGAGCACACAGATGAGCAACACAAACACTACAAAAGTATATAAGTAATGATAAACATACTAAATACACCCGTCAGCTAAAGCCCAAACAAGTTTTGCCAGAAGAACGACTTCGTCCATGCTACCCTTTTTCTCCTGATAACACCTACAAAATTAACCCAGAGGTGAAATAATAAGACAATACTGGGTTCTTTGACTATTCAGACAAAGCCTCAAAGTGTTAATTTATAATCCTTAGGTCACACTAGGGCTGTACCTAATACCTACACAATTCTGCAATGTTGCTAGCATTTCATACTAGTATACATAGAGTAATTTAGATCAAATAGTGTTGTCCGAATAGCTGTGATATCCACACATCTGTGCCAAATACAATATTTTTGTCTCCCATTGTCTGAACACAGCTTTATTTTCTTGTGCCGGTCTCTATGGTTTGTTGAGGAGAAATTATATTTTACTTATTTCTTTTATCAGGTCACATCTACGGAGTATAGTAACAGTTTCAGAAATAAAGGACTATCTCGTGAATCAAAGAAACTGATCTATCAAGGGTCTGGTGGTTTATGAGCAGGTTTGGACAGCAGGATGGAGGAGGAGGGTGGGTATGCTTTTAGGTATTAACATCATGTTTAGGAATGGTATAGCAATGGTATTTGCAGATAGGCTGATGCAAATCTGAAAATGGTAGCAGCTGCAATGGGGCCCTGCATTCTGAGGGAGCCCAAAAGGCCCTTTGACACATAAGAAGACACCAGTATTGGAAATGGCACATGGTAACTGGAAGGAGAAACATTTCACTTTTTGCACCAGGGCCCAAGAACTTTTAGTTACGCCTCTGATTTCAAGCTTTGTACATGTGATATATGTGGTGGCAGCAAGAACATCCCAATGGGGAATATGAAGGGTTAGCTGGCAGGGGCGTAGTTATATGGGGTGCAGTGGTGGTAGCAGCCACTATGGGGCCCTACATCCTGAAGGGGCCCAAAAGCCTCTTAGACACATAAGAAAACACCAGTATTGGAAATGGCAAATGGTAACTGGCAGGGGTGCCAATAGGGCAGTACGGGCAGTACTTCTGTCTGGGGCCCTAATTAAAAAGGGATCCACTGATATGTTAAAAAATAGGAACTATTAATGGGTGGGGGCCCCATTTGATTTGGCTTTTTGCCCCGGGGTCCAAGAACTTGAACTTATGCCTCTGCAGGCAGGACTAGATTAGATGGCAGTACCATTGGTGGCAGCATGAACATTTCAATGGGATAAATTGAGTTTCAGGATAACGGGACTTGGTACATTTGGTGGTATTTCAGGTGGAGGCATTTAAAAAATAAAGATTTGGAGGGCTACAAGGAGGAGGAGTAAGAGGAGTGTGCGAATGGGCGTCAGAGCAGACAAAATCATCCTCTTTGGCCTCTTGATCTTTTGAAATGCCTTCTGACCCCAACTGTATTGTGTGATCAAAGAGCTCTTCAGAATATGGATTACTTGAGTGCTCTATATTGGGTTGTGACTAGAGATGGGCGAATTTCTCCAAAATTCGGTTCGCCGACTTCGCCAAATTTTCCGTCAAAATCTGTTTCGTTCCGACGAATCTCATTAAAAAACAGCTATTTCCTGGCTGCAAAGAGCCTGTAGGGTGCTGTAGAACATTGTGCCATGCTTAAATATGCAGAGGGAGCTTGGTTTGGTCTTCATACAATGCTGTGTTTTAGTATGACACGCATATGACTGCCGCCGCTCTTAGAATCGCTTCACCCTTCAATTCCCTGGGCACTTATGGGGGCAAAACTGACCAAAAAACTGAAGTGGGAATGCAGCCTGATAAAATCATGGCAACACCAGCTGAGGGCTAAGATCCTACCATAGCGTCAAAGAACACAGTAGTAGGTTACCGGAGCCACCACAGATCGCAGCACAGTAAGGGGACGATAGCAATAGCCATACCAGGGAGCGGAATCTAAGTAGGTCTCGGTTTTCACCACAGCCCGCCGCAAAGCGGGATGGACTTGCTGCAGCAGGAGTCTACCAGGTCGTTACCCCTGACGTGACTTACTTGCGGTGGCAGCCGAGGTGTAGCGAGGTACAAAAACGTACGGCAAACTCGGAGTCGGGGACAAGCGTAAGGTCAGGACAGCCGGCAAGGATCGTGGTCAAGGGACGGAGGCAAGAGGTACGGTACACGAATATGACAGAGGAGGCTCAAGGAGGAGGTGGAGGGGTTTTTCTTGTCTGTAATTTGGACATACGATTCTGATTCTTCATACTGAAGAAGCTCATCCCAAGACAGTTTTGCAGCATTTGCTTGTAGTTCAGAATTCCAGTTTTGTACTAAATTCCATCACTAATGGAAACGAATGCAAAATAAGCACCTAAAACATTCCCTTTATTTAGGGTCTCCTTCAATTCCATACACTGCATTTCAACAAATTGGTGTCACGCAGAAACATGATTCAAACTACCACGTTAATACTTCATAATAAACTGCGTTGGAACTTTTTGAGGTATTAATTAAGAAGCTGATGGAGATAGAATTGCCTTGGTCAAAAATGGTTTCGGAACATTAGCAAACTGACTACGGAGGATTTCTCTATAGTATTGGAGTTTGTCCTCCCTTTCAGCAGCTGGGAAAAAGGCTCCCATTTTGGACCGGTAGCGAGGGTTCAATAGGGTGGAGAGCCAGAAGTCATTCCTCTGCCGAATGGTGACCATTCAGCTGTCACTAGCCAAGCAAATCAGCATGCTGTGGGCCATCTGCACAAGTGATTCTGAGGGACTCCCTTCCTCCATCTCCACTGTATACTGCCACGGTGCTTGCGGGTCATCTGCCTCATCTTCCTCATCTCCATCTACCTCCTCCAGCTGCTCCTGCTCCTCCACTTCTGTTACCTGGGTAGAAAAAACACTCATTTTACCAGACAATGCTTGTGCTCTAATGTCCTTCTCCTCCTCCTCCTCCTCCAGTACAGTCCCCAACGGACTCATGTGGCCGCGAGATGTAGTCGCCATATCTCCAGTCCCCTGCCCAGACAGATTTTTCAGCATCTTTTCAAGGACATGAAGCAGTGGTATGACATTATTCATCCCATGGTCCTGGTGACTGACAAATAGCATAGCCTCCTCAAATGGCCTCAGCAAATGGCAGGTGTCACACAGAGCTGCCACTGGCTGACATCAAAGTTACACAGGGGAGTACTCCTATTCGCCTGGATCATCAAAAAATCATTAACGGCCTTTCTCTGTTCATACAGTCGGTCCAACATGTGCAGGCTGAAATTCCAATGGGTGGAAACATCGCAGCGTATGTTAGGGGAGGCCGTTCTGCCGCTGCAACTTGAGGAGGGTGTGCCTGGCATTGTAGAAATGGATGATGTGCATGCACAGTTTCCTGGCCATTTTCAGAATCTTCTGAAGATCGGTGGAAGACTTCAGGAAACTTTTCACAACCAGATTGAACACGTGTGCCTTGCAGGGTGCATGGACCATCCCATCCTCAGTGCAGCGCGGACACCATGTTCCTCCAATGGTCCGTCACCATGGTTCCGATTTGCAGTTGGCGCGGAGAAAGCCACACATCGATTTTTTGGGCTGCAGGGACGCGGAGCAGTTCCTCCCCTGTATGATTTCGCTCGCCGAGGCAAGCCAGGTGTAGAACTGCATGACACCGCTGTGCCCTACACATGTTGTATGATGGAGCAACACTTGTGGAGGCTGAGATGGTGGTGGTGGTGGTGGAGGAGGAGGAGGCGGACATTGGCACAGGAGCAGCAGTTTGACAACATGGAGGAGAAAGCACTGTCTCCTGTCCAAGTTGTTGGTGTGGCTGGGCAGGAAGCACATTCACCCAGTGGGCCGTAGAGGACATATACTGTCCCTGACCGTAGTTACAGCTCCACACGTCTGCGCTGCCGTGCACCTTGAAAAAAATCGATAAGCTCAAGGACTTGTCCACCTTCTGTTCTATATATTTGTGAAGGGCTGGTACTGCCTTTTTGGAAAATAAATTACGGCTTGGAACTCTCTACCTCAGCTCGGCACAGGCCATTAATTCTCTGAACGGTGCAGAGTCCACCATTTGGAAAGGGAGGGACTGCAGTACCAACAACTTGGACAGGGCCGGTCCTTCTGCCCTTGGAGGGTGGACACATACTGTTGCTTTTTGCATTCGCCTCGTTAATGACTGTGGGCCATGGTACGAGGAGCAGGAGCATCTGGCCCGAAAGATGATGCAAAGAAAAACAGCTCCCTTCTGAAAGGGTGGTGGACCTTGACTGGCTGAAATGGCATGCGGGACTGGGCACTGCTTTTTGCTGCGGGGGCCCGTGGACCAAACATCTGAGCCACGTTTCCCCCAGCCCCCTTGGGTGCACGAAAGTGTTGAGCAGTCCCGGGGTCCCCAACGTTAGCCCTGGCCACGCTTCATTTTTTCCCCAAGATTCTACATACCCCCATTTTCGGCTCCTCCGGGTGTCTTAGAAAAGAACGCCCACACCCCGAGTAGCGATTTTCCCGAAAAGCCCCAAACTGAGTGACTACAAAACCCCGCGCCCGCTGAGCCCCTTTGGGCCGCTATTTTCTTGGACCTGCGAAGGGTTTTCTCCCCCCGGGCCCCCATTTTGGCCCTCCCGACCCCGCACTGCTGAAAACCCCCTGCTGACTTAGGGCCCACACTACCCACTTGTTTGGCGGCGCCCTGCCTAACGCGCAAGCTGACGCCCCCTTCCTTTTTCCTGATGATAAATGAAGCCCTTGTTTCCCCCCGGCCCCCCAAGTGGGGGTAGCTACATCTTCATCGATTATTGTTTGATTTTCCAACTGCTGTCCCCCCCTCAACGGTCTTGGTAGCAGAGGCTTACACCTCCCCCAACATAAACCCCCCCATGCCACCCCTCCCATACTTTTGCCGCCTACTGCAAAAGGGAAAGGGGATATTCCCCCCAATTTCTTCGCTCCCAAGTAGCTGCTGACGTACTCCTCAAATTTTTCATCCCTCGCTGTATAGGGGGCGCTGGCACAACCACATACTATTCTCGGGGTTTGGGGAAACCGGACGGGAAACAGGAAAACGAGTTGAGGACAGAAAGCCGCTGACTTTTTTCCCCCCGCGCCATGCCCCCAAAGGGGTTGTGTCTGACTTCCCACTAAACCTTTTTGGCGGGGGTTGCCCCAATGTCATCGGGAGGAAGGGGATGACCTAGCCCAACCCCAATTTCAAAAACCCTTTGGGTTGCGGGTCAACATACGGTCTTTTAGGTACAACAGCATTCGGGCCTCACCGAGTGCCCCCTGCTCGATGTCCCCTTACTGTCTGCGACCTGGGGCCTGCTCCAGGAATTTTTTTTGCCATGCCACTCGCATGTGAAACCCCGGGCCACCTCTCTGTCTGACATACTTTTTTGTTCAAAAATACGACCTGTTTAATGAAGATATCTGAAAAAGATACAAAACACACCCCTTTTGACTCAAATAAACCCACAAAACATTTTGGAAAACCCTTTGGATATAAATTTGCTACAGAAATCACCGGGGAAAAAATTAACGGGTTATGTGGCGGTTTAAAACGCCGTGAATTTTACTGACAAACAAAAAGCAAAAAAAACGCTTAAATTAAAACCTTCGGAAAAAATTATGCAAAGGGAAAAAAAGGCCCGTTTTGGGCTTTGAAAAAAAGTTTTTCTTTTTCTGACAACAATAGCAAAAACACACAAATTTAAAACCCTTGGATAAAAATTGCACTACAGAAATGAGCAAGCAAAAAAAAACTGGTAGGGTGTTTAAAACCCATGTATTTTACTGACTACAAAAGCCAAAACACGCTTTAAAAAACCTTTGGAATAAAATTATCAACAGAAAAACACCAGGGAAAAATTTTTGTCCCTTTGGGGGTTTAAAAAAAACCTTTTTTTTTTTTTGACTTTAAAAAAGCACAACACCTTAATAACCCTTGGATATAAAATTGCGCAAAAAAAAATGAGCAGCAAAAAAATTTAATGGTATGTGGATTGTAAAAACGCTGTTTTTTTTTACTGAAAAACAAAAGCAAAAACAGGCTTAGACAACTCTTGGATAATTTAATTGCCTAACCTGACCAAAAGCATTAAGATGGGACACTAACCGGGCCCCTTTTTTAGGTTTCAAAACCTGCTATTTTAAAGGGGTTTGGGCCCCCTTTTGCCTTCAGAATCCCCCAATTCCCCTTTGTGGCAAAGATTCAACAAGGTTTGCAAAAGATGCTCAATTGGGACCCCAAAGGGGGCCCCAAAAAGTGCCCCAAAAAAAATATTCCCCAAACCATGACACCACCACCAAACCCCCTGAACCGTTGATACAAGGGAGGATGGGGTCCATGCTTTCTTTTTGTTTAAAGCCAAATTTTGACCCTACCCCTCCGAAAAGTCGCAGCAGAAATCGAACTCATCCCAACCCGGCAAAGTTTTTTTCCCAAACTTTTACCCGTCCCAAATTTTGATAGCTTGGGAAAAATTTGGGGGCCCCCAGTTTTCCCCGTTTTTTAGGCTAAAGGAAATGCACCCCCGGGGTGGTCTTCTCTGGGTTTTAAACCCATCTGCCCCAAAGTTCACCTACGGGGCGTTCAGAGATTTCTATTTTGCCCCACCTTGGTTTAAAAGGGGGGCTATTTGAGTCACTGTTTTCCTTTCTATCACTCGAACCATCCCGCCCATTCTCCTTTGACCTCTGGCATCAACAAGGCAAAATTTCCCCCCACAGGACTGCCGCTCACTGGATGTTTTTTTTTTTACGGCCCTTTCCGTAACCCCCAGAAGGAAAATTTGGTTTTTGCGGAAAATCCCCGGGATCAACAAATTTCTGAAATACTCAGACCACCCCTTTTGGCAACCAAAAACCATGCCACGTTCAAGGCAATCAAATCAACCTTTCTTCCCATACTGATGCTCACGGTTTGAACTGCAGGAGATAGTCTTGGACCTTGTTTACATGCCTAAATGCACTGAGTTGCCCCATGTGATTGGCTGATTAGAATTTAAGGGTTAACAAGCTGTTGGAAGGTGATACCCTAATAAAGTGCGACGGTGAGTTATAGCAGCAGATTGGGCCCACACTGGACTTCAATTTCCAATACCCAACAAAAATCAATATTTAGAATGGGAAGAGGGTAGCGTCTCTGAGAAAATGCATGACACCAAAATAAATCTCATGTATAAAATAATTTCTTTTGTGGAGTTCTCTAGCTACTGCAAGCTGCAGCAGCCTATCAGCATGCTGAGAGAGAGGAGTGTGAGCTGACCAGTGTCGCGTTCGGAACTTATTTAGTGTGGTCATGTCACAGAAGCACGCCAGGTTCTGATTGGATTAATCTGCTGCACATGGTCATTGAGGATGTTTCCTTTCTTCCTCCAGGTTCTTTGCCCCAGGTAACACCATGTGCTTGCGGCCATTTTATCAATTAAAAACAGGCTTCATTCCCGCTAATTACTCCAAACTTCGACTTCATTCAGAACCGAAGTTTTCTTGAAATTCTAAACAAAGTCCACTTTGTTAGAATCGATTTGCCCATCTCTAGTTGTGACATTTGGCCCGTATTTGCTCCAGGTTGGACTGATGATGATGATGAAATTTTTGGCCACGACTGAGAGGAATAGGAGTGTAAATCCACTTGGATGCGGGTATGTATAACCACTGAAGAACAGATTGGCGACACTGTTTAGTAATGAGACACACAGGGAACTGAGCAAGCGATGATAGGCCTCTAGTTATCACCATGTTCAAAAGCTAAATATTATAGATCTGCTATAAGTCTATATATGTGGATCACAATAACGCACTGGTATTTTTCAGAGTTATGTGGAGTTAAAATCTGGAAAAATTACACTTTTTGGCGTTAAGATTTAGCAACAGAGATAACTCTATTTCCTGGATATATATCTGTATGGCAATAACACACAGTATATTTGAAAGGTATTTCACCCCAAAACTGCCAAAAGTGAACTTTTCTCCACTCAGAATAATTTTCACCCACCAACCACTACTTAAAATATATTTCTTTGTATAGGAGATTTGGAGATGGTGTGTAAAAAATGATTTCACTACTAATACTGCAATAAACTAAACTTTTGGGCACTGAGTATGAATTAGGCAAATTCCATGTAATCTGTATTTAAATATTTCTGATGTATATGAGGGAGTTAGACATTAGTTGTGTTGCCTACAAATGTCGCCCAAATAAAAGTTCCTGGTGTGTTGGAAAGATGCAGCCAGGCAATTACCAAATCCACTACTATGCTGTTAATGAGGGGAAAATGGCTATCTAACAAGTCTGGTTTCTTACATGTTGCTGCACCCCCCCGACCCCCAACTACCTAACAAATCTAAATAGCAGCTTTTCTTGTCTAAAATCACTAATAAACAAATCTTATTCTTGCATGCAAGCAAGCAGACAAAGATCAGTATGGGTGACCAGAAAATGGCATTGAGAACGCAATACAGTGAAGTATATATAACTTGGTTCATTGTGATTTAGAGCCAGCGAGAGCCTACATTCAGCTATGACGTTCTTGGACCACTTTCTCTGTGCTCTGCACTGATTGGGTTGGCCGCCCCAAATGTGCAGGGAAAGCCACTGATAAAACTATTAAAATGGCGTGTCGTACAGCCATGTCGAACTCGAACATTTACTCGAAGAAACAGTGGAATGTTCGGTTCGAGTTCGAGAAAATCGAGATATTCGACTCGAACTTAACATATCTCGAACAGTTCAATCAGCACTATTAAATACTACTATCTTAACAATACAAAGCTCTGTGGTTAAACTTCCATGAGGCAAAAACTCTTGACAGTTGCAATTCAAAACTTTTGTGTCAAAATAGGACAATATTGAGTCTCTTAGCAGAATCTCTACTTTAGTAAGCCATTTATCATAATCCCCATTATAACAGCAGAATGCAGCACAGTATCCATCCAAACTCTGGTGTTATTCACTTTCTTACAAATGACAAATTGCACAGTACTCAGCCCTCACACAGCACTTGCATCATGCTTGAATATGCAGCTCTGTCACTAGTCATCTATTATATATATATATATATATATATATATATATATATATATATATATATATATATATATATATGGCAATTGTGCCATTTTTGTGGTGGTTCTCCTTTATGTAGTTTATTGTTTGGTGTAAATAACATGATATCTGTATTCTGCAGGTTTGTTCAATTTCAACTATACCAAATGTATATAGTTTTCATTATGTATTACTTCTTTAAAACGATTGCTTTGTATCACCATTTTCCGAGACCAATAACTTTGTTTTTTCTCAGCACATGAGCCCCTTAGCATCTCCATGATGAGTATATCTGTCATGGAGCGTTACGGGGTTAATAACTAGTAGAGTAAGGGCATGTCCCCACTGCACGGTTTTTCAGGCGGTTTGCGGTTTTGCAGGTCCGCCTGAAAACGGCCCGAAAATGATCACCATGGTGCTCTATGGAGAAAAACCGTGCAGCAGTCCCTAACTGCACGGGTTTTCCGATCGGGGTTTTTCCGCCAGCGATCCGGCAGCAATACATTTCTACAAGCACAATATCCGTCTGGTTTTTGGTAGAATCTGTGCTTGTGAGTGTGAAGGGCGAGGAGGCTTTTCTTTGCTCAATCGCGGAGAAAAAGCCAACCGGATTTGTCCTTCTTGCTATTGGAATGCAGCCTATAAGAACTTTGTTCACATTTGTTTAAGGATTACACTTAATACCAGTAGGTGTTATTTGTGCTTTTTTCCCCCCAATTTTTTTTTTTTTTTTTTTTTATTTTTTTTTTTCCAAAAAATCCTTATAATCAATATGTATGTGTGTATAATGAACCATACCTAATACACAGTGTAAAATAGTGAAATGTCACATGCAAATTTATTTTCAATCTCCTATGTGATACAGGTTAAATAGCTGACTATCACCCCAGATATTATTGAAGCATCTCAGAGACTCTATACAACATGTTACTGTTCTGGTGTATGCTGTGTGTATCTTCACTGCATGGTAAGACACAAACCAATAAGATATAATGGATCAGGGTCACATTTTTTTCTTCCTGAGATTTGTGGTCATTTATCATTTACAGGAGTGTTGTCACAGGCTCAGCTCGTTCAGCCACCCTCAGAGATGAGAAAGCCAGGAGAGAGTGTGAAGTTGTCCTGTAAGACCTCTGGATTCACATCACAAGCTATTATATAAGCTGGATTCAACAGGTTCCTGGGAAAGGACTCAAATGGGTTTGAAGGATTGACCCTGAGGATGGAGGTACAGACTATTCATCATCGTTTAAAGGAAGATTCATAATGACCACAGACAATTCCATTCTTAGGCCTATCTCCAGATAGACCGTCTGAGTGCAGAAGATTCAGCCACATATTACTGTGCGAGACACAATGAGTAAAGGATGGTATCTGCCATACAGAAACATTCGAGCAATGTTTTCATCTCACCACCCGGGGGGGGGGGCGGCGGGGGGGGGGCAAAGAGCCACTTTCCATATTTCAGAGACACTAAACATGACAATTATACAACTGTGGATTTATTAGCAATCTTGCATACATGTAGTTATTTTGCAGGGTAACCTCACCTACAGTAATGTTTAAGCCATGTGGAATAAGAACTCAACATGGATAGATTATTGATGAAATGAAATTGTTTGGAACACAAGTTTCAGAAAACGTTTAGTATTAGGGCAACATGTTAGAATACAGGGCTGGCGTCATTAAAGCTTTAGTACACATGCCAACTTCCCGTTTTTGGCGGGGGGTCCCGCTATTTGGGGTCCATCGCCCTCCCCGGGGAGGGAGTTTGGCATTCCTCCCGCCGCCAGACAGGCAGCGGGGGATCGTTAAATTACCGCGGCGCCAGAGTTGCGCTGGTGCGCTATCTGGCGCCCGCAGGGCCATTCTAACAGGCGGGTGAAGCGGCCGCAGCGCCCGCTTCACCGCCGGAGGTCCTGACTGTGCGGGGAGGAGGCAGGAGGGACGTTTCCCTCCTCCCTCATCCCCCTGTATGTCCGGCGCACATGTTGCGCGTACACACAGGGCAGCGGCGCAGGGGAAGTGACGCCGCGGGCTGCACTCAGTTCCCCTGCGCCGCTGAGGAGATCGGGCGGAGTTCAGGGACTGGTGAGGAGAGTGGAATATTTATTATTTTATTTTTATTAGCTTTAGTGGGACAACTTACCTGGCACACTGAGGGGACACTACCTGGCTACAACTAGGGGGTTCTATCTGGCAAAACAGAGGAGGCACTACCTTGGCTACAAGGGGGGTCTACCTGGCAACAGAGGGGGCATCTACCTTGCAACTATGGGGGACACTACCTTGGCAAACAATGGGGGCATACCTGGCAACATTGGGGGCACTATCAATAGGAAACAGAGGGGGCAACTACCTTGGCAAACAATGGGGCATAACTGGCAACAGAGGGGCACATCTACATGGCATCAATGGGGGCACTTACCCTGGCTAAACAACGGGGCACTACCTGTCAATAATGGGGGGCAATTCTGGCAACAATGGGGGCACTACTCTTGGCTAACAATTGGGGGCACTACCTGGCTAACAACGGGGGCACTACCTGGCTACAATGGGGGATCTACCTGGCTAAACAAGGGGGGCAATACCTAGCGACTATGGGGGCACTACTTGGATAACAAATGGGGGATCTACCTGGGCAAAACAGAGGGGGCACTACATGGCATCTGAGGGGGCACTACCTGGAAAGCAATGGGGAATCTACCTGGCAACAGAGGGGCACTACCTGGCAACAGAGGGGGCAATACCTGGCAAACAATGGGGGCGCATATTCCTGGCAAACTGAGGGGGCATTTCTGCAAACATGAGGGGGCAATCTCCTGGCAAACCAGTGGGGGCACTACCTGGCAAACAATGGGCGGGCATACTGGCAACAAACAATGGGGGCACTACCTGGCTAACAATGGGGGCACATACATGGCAAACAAAGTGGGGCATCTACTGGCTAACATAAAGGGGGGCACTACCTGGCTAACAAAGGGGGGGCATTCTACTGGCGAACAAAGGGGGGCATCTAACTGGTACAAAATTTGGCTCTACTTGGGCGTACAGAGGGGGCATCATACTTGGCCTTAAAAGGGGGCATCTTCCTGCCTGTAAGCGGGCCATCTTACCTGGGTTATGCGGGGGCTACTACCTGGCTATAAGGGCATCTACCTGGTTTTCTTCCAATGGCCGTTTATGGAGTTAGGGTGGAGTTGGGTGAATGTGCTTTGTGAAGGGGGCGTGGCATACTGAGGAAGATCGGGTGTGTCCAATGAAATTTTTGACCGCGCCGCAATCGCGCGCCGCCCCACTAAAATTCTCCTGCTTTTCATTTTTCATAAGTTGAACAAACTATTTGGCATTAGTTGACTGTTCTATAGATGTATGAACAGTCGCACTCCAAACATTGGCATGCTAAACACTCTTTAGTGCACTAAAGATTAGGGGCGTTCTGGGGGCGTGTTGCACCACATTCATAGAATAAGACACATTTATGGTTCAGAGAAACAGAGAAAACAGTACGGAGTTGAGATGCATCAATGTAGTGAGACAACCCCTTTAAGGCTCAAGTACTCAGTGATTATGCTAGAGGTAAAACTAAAGCCGTCAGGACCTGGAGCTGAGCAATAATCCCTATCAAGAAAAACTACACTGGTAAACAAGTAAGTGAGATGAAAGACCCACAGGGCGACATGTATGAGCAGAGCCGCACCAGTATTCTGGGGTCCTTTCAGCCCAAAAACTGGCACAGCCATGGTCACTAGATTTATGAGCAGGTGCACACCAAAATTAGGCACATTATCAGGCACCCGCAGCATTTTGTCATGCGCTTGAGATCAGGGGCGTTCTGGAGGCATCGCACCACAACCGTATGATTCTACACATTTATGACAGGAGGATGGTAAAACTTGTGCGCATTACTGCTGGAACACACAGATCAAGTTAAAAGTGGTCTACCTGAGCCTGAGTTTTTGTTTTGGAGCTAGAAAGTGCTAAATCATAAGCCGCAGTAGAACAGGTTCATAAATTCAGACGCATTCTACACTACTAATGTGTGCAAAAATAAAAATGGGGTCTGGGTGCCACAAAACATACATGTCATCCATAATACACGAGTTTTAATAATACACAATATATAAAATGTGTAATATTTATTGAAGCAACATATATTAAATGTACAGGCACCTGAACAAGAAAACAGTGGGAATCAGACCAAATATATGCACACATAAAGGGCATATGTATGAAACCTGTCTAGGTCTAAAACTCTCTTTGTTGCCTCTAGCACCAGAGAGCCCCTTTAATTTCATATAGTGCTCTGGAAAAATGAAAGGGTGCTCTGATCTGCTGCTATGGGCAACAAAGAGAGTTTTAGACCTAGACACTTTTCATACATGTGGCCCAAAAATGTATAAAGTGTCCAAAAAATTCCCTTTTAAATTACCCTGATCCAGTCTAGGGAATGGATATTAACCACACTGCACAAGAAAGTCCATACAGCAGAGTGGATCACAAGCCCAAATATAATATAAGTAAGAAATACAAAATTGCATAAAGTGCAAAAAGATCACAGCTCACCCACTGACACCTGACTCCATTACTGCTTCATCAACGGGGTAATGAGTTGTTGGTAAGCGTGCTTTTTATTTATCCACTAGTCAACAGACAAGTCGTTTTTTACATGAAAAGTGCAAGGTCTCAGACCAGATTTCTTCCAATGAGATTGTATATACACAGGAAGAGACAGGGCCGGGACAAGCCATTTTGGGGCCCTAGGCAGGTACAGCCAATGGCGCCCCCCCCCCTCTCCCTCACTCCCCAAAAAATCGCCCCCCCCCCCCTACTAATTCCTCTCAACCCAGTGCCAGGTCCTGTCATAATTTTCTGCTTATTCCACCAATAGCTCCTGTCCTACTTCCTCAGGCAGTCACTGCACAAATGACATAAATTTAGCTTTTTCAAAAATCGCTCCCCTCGTATGGACAGTGAAAAAATAACTTTAAATATGTCACCACAAATTAATCCAACGAGCAAAATCTTCATCGGAGCAATCTACCAGACGCATCAGTGTTATAAAACACTCCTACAAAACAAGACCAAAACTATTAATCTTAAGGATTCAAAATAATCCTGACAGTCCCACATGTGAATATAGATGTACATAGCTTGATTACATATCCATGCCATGCAGTGACCAATTTATGTGATAGATACTAGTTGTTTGTAGACGCTCTGCAGAATTATATAGTGATTACACTGCAGTTACCATTTAGTGACTCACGGGAGACATTCATTTTGATTCAGCGTCGTTCACTTTTCACTTTTCTTCTCCATCCGGTCCACACCATTCATGCTGATTCTCCCAGACAATACTCGTTCCCTGAGGATTTGGGACACAAATATCTTAGAATCCTCAATTTCCAGCAACTCCTTACTTTAGGTATATAAGTCCCTCAAGTTTGGACAGGTATATATGTTCCCCTCAGTTAGAAAGGTTATAGATTTGTCCCCTCTCAGTCAGAAGGTATAATGTATATTGACCCCTTAGACAGGTGGTATATAAATATAGGGGCTACTCAGGACAGGTATATTAGATATTTGGTCACTCTCAGGCAGGTATTAGATATTGGGTCACTCTCGGGCAGGTATGAATAGACATAGGGTAACTCTCAGGCAGGTATTAGGACATAGGGTCATCTTCAGGAAGGTATATAGATATAGGGGTCACTCACGCAGTATTAGATATTATTGGGGCATTGAGGCAAGTTATCTAGATAATAGGGGCTCTGGCAGGTATATAGCGGCACAGAGGCAGGTATATGGGGGGCCTCAGGCAGGCGTATAGGGGCTCAGGCAGGGCGTATGGGGCCACAGGAAGGCGTATGGCGGCCACAGGGCATGATTATGGGGACCACAGGCAGGCATATGGGGGGCAACCTTGCAGGCTATAGGGGCCTCAGGCAGCGCTAGTGGGGGCCACAGGCAGCATTATTGGGGCCACAGGCAGGCATTTTATAGTGGCCTCTGGCAGTATATAGGGGGCACACGGCAGGATTATAGGGGGGCCACAGCAAGTATATAGGGGGCACAAAGGCAGGCCTTATAGGGGAGCCACAGGCAGTATTTAGGAGGCACCACAGGCAGGGAATTATAGGGGCCACAGGCAGCTATATAGGAGGACAACAGGAGGCATTATAGGGGCACAGGCAGTATACTAGGAGGCACAGGCAGGTTTATAGGGGCCAAGGCAGTTATAGGGGGCCCAAGGCAGGGTATGTATAGAGGGGCCACAGGCAGTATATAGAGGGCAACAGGCAGGCGATTATAGGGGACCACATAGGCAAGTATATAGGGGCACAGGCAGGCATTATAGGGGCCACAGGCTACGTATATAGGGGGCCCCACAGGCAGGGGCCACTTAAAAATAACAACATTAATACTTACCTTACCTGCTTCCGGCGCGCGCTCCTCTTCTGTCCTCTTCTGCCGTGCACTCACTCCGGCGCTCCTCGGGCGCACGGCCTGTGACGCGCTTGATGCGCCAGACTGGTGAGGAGCGTGCGATGACATCTCTTCATCGCGACGCTGCCTGTGAGCAGGCCACGGGGGCGCGGCGGGTTCCTCAGCGCATGAGGACCCGTCGGCCCCGACTGTGTCGGCCCTGCGATTACCTGAGGATCCCGCGATTCCTGCGGTGAGCAGGTCCCGACATGTCTGCGGGGCAGGGAGCGGCTCGCTCTTGCTCCGCAGAAGCTGGTCGACAGAGGCGGCCGGCGCATCAGGCACTTGGCAGCGGCCCTGGAGCCCGGCCTGCGCCCCTTAGGGATGGGCAGAGGTAGGCGCCCTAGGCGGTCGCCTACCTTGGCCTACCCGTCGTCCCGCCTCTGAGAAGAGATAAGGATCACATGCAGACAGGAAGAGGAACAATAAGGTCTTGTTCACACGGTGCACATCTGTGCCTCCTATACTTGAAGAGGTGTTCTTTGATTTATCAATGCTTGTTCAATTATCGGGGTACGAGTAAAATAGAAGAGAAGACTCATTATCATTACCTCCGGACGCTCCTCCCAGGAAGTATGCATGACATTGTGAACATTGCATGTGACTCTCAGGCCTGTAATTGGCTGGAGTAGTCACGTGAACACTGATCTTCATTGCTTTATCCCGGGATGAAAGCACCGGCAGCCCAGAGTGAACGGCAGCATGAAAGAGGTAAGTATGAGGTTTCTATTTTTACTCATACCCCGATGAAAGAACAAGCGTTAGTCAGTCCCAGAACACCCCTTTAACTAGTTGCCAGTGCATACACACCTTCAAAGTGAGATCTCAGTCGCCCACTAAGCACAATCAAAATATGCGACGCTTGATTGACGCTTCGGATTTTACCTTGATCTCTATAGATACTGTATTGTACATTATTTGGCCAGTATTTCAGCAAAATTACACTTGAAATATGTGTGAAAATACAGCCAAAAAGAATCAGTGTGAACATACTGTAAATGTTATCCATCTTATACATTGTATTTGTGTATTATTATATTAGACATAAAATTATAGGATTTAACTATTGAAACTGGACAAGTTCTTTCTCCCATAGTAATGAACGAGGACAGGAGGACACCTAACTTTTACAGCCCACTACCTTTTCATGACTTTTTGTCAGACTTTTTTTGGTACACAAAAGCAGCCACTTCCCTTAACACTTTGCTAAGTTGCCTAGACAAGTTGTTAGGGTACGTCCAGAAAACAAGTAAAATGCGTCGGACAACGTATTTCATAAGGATTCTAGGTCTTTTTTTTTCTGCCGGATCAGAAAACAAATCCCATTCATGTCTATGGGGTTTTGAATGAGGATCCACATCCAAATCACTTGTATGTCATTTGAGACTTGGATCAGTGTAAAGGACCGCGCCGCGATCCGGTCCACGGCCGCACTCGTGTCCCTCTCGGCGGGTCCCCGGCAGGGACGGGTGGCGCCGCGGGCCGGTTGCTGCGGGCCGTGGTCTCACCGTTCCCATCCCTCAACCTGACCTTGCTCTTGTTCAGCCTCTCTTCCCTGTCGCCTTGGAATGCGCATGCAGCGCCCCCCTAGCGGCGCGCTCCTTCATGTAATTTTAAGGGGACAGTGCGCGGTAATTGGCTAATTCGGGCGCCTTGTCTCTATATAGCTTTGGGATCCACGTCACTTCCCTGCTGGATCTTTGTTGCCTCTGTGCCCCAGAGAAAGCGTTCCTGTGTATCTACTGCCTTGCCGTGTTTCCTGACCTCTGCTTACGTTTATCGACTCTGAACCTTTGCCGCCTGCAGTGACCTTACCTCCTGTCCCCGGGTCTTACGCCTAAGTTCGCGATTCTGTACCACACTCATCCTTGGCCGCAAACGACAGGCAGTCACTCAGGGGAGCGACTGGTCGACTTCACGCCGCAGCAAGTCCATCACGCTTTGCGGCGGGCTACTGGTTGGAATGAAAACCTGGGACCTACTCTAAATTCCGTCCCTGGCGTGGCTTTCACCTATGCGTCTCGCGCGTGTGGGTTCCAGCGGATCAACTACCAGTCCGTTGTACTGTAAGATCGACCATTGGATCTGCAGGTGCCTCTGCCTGAGCATGTGTACTCGGATCTTACGACTATTTGTTGCCCAACACTCGCAGCAAAATCGCTCAAAAGGTGCAGCATATTAGGCCAGCTCATCGCCATGTGATGAGTCAGCTCCTTGACGTTCCAGCAACAGGCAACCGTCTCCGTCTGTGGCTCCGTCTATACTGCTGTTCCTGTGTGCTTACGTGGAACCCAGCTTCGGCTTCCTTACCTCGTTTTTGCCGGGATCCAAGCTCTGCCGGGGTTTTATTAACCAGTGCTCCATGCACGTGGAACTGATTGGCCGGATCAGTTTCCTTCAGAGAGGTCTAAGGTGGCCTTCGCTTGTGAGTCTGCTGTCATGGAAGACCTTGGCGTGGAAATACCCTCTGGTGACAGGAATGACCTGTTGACAGCGGATCTACAGAAGGGGCTTCCTCCATGAAATTCCGCACTCTCGAGGAAGCCAGCCGCTTGACATCTTGCTGAGGGACCGCGCTTCTTGAGCCTTACATCAGGGTGAACTGTCTGTGGGAGACTATGCGTCCAATTTCGTACCCTGGCTTCAGAGCTGACTTGGAATGATGCCGCCCTCTGCGCTACTTTCAAAGAGGGCTGTGCAAGAAGGTTTAAAGACACTTTGGCAGCAAGAGACCTACACGTCCTCCTGAGCAAAATTAATTCAACTGGCCACCCGCATCGATGTAAGGTTCGCTGAAGAGGCAGGAGGAGCTCCGCCAAAGAGAGGAGATTCACACGCCCCCGTCGACTGTTTTCCGCCTGGGACTCTGGTATTCCAGCGTTCTCCATTGTCCACCTCTCAAGGCATCCGATGTGGAACCCTTGGCAAGTGGAGCTGAGAAGCTATGTCCTCTACTGCGCCAGCACGGCCAATTCCGCAGGAAGCTGTCCGCTACGTCCCCCCAGCGTCCGGGAAATGCTCCACACCTAGGTGGCGAAGGAGAGGCGGTTCCTAGGGGCTGTTCTCCTCTCCACGTTTGATGATGCCAGTGGATGGTGTTATCTGACACTGGTCTATCGTCCGGAGTTCTGGCCTTCCTGGACTCTCGGATCTGCGGGAACTTCATCCATGACTCCTTGGTAACCCGTACCCGTGCAGTGGTCCGTATGGAAAGCCTCTGCTTATTTCTAGTCGGTTCAGTGGTGGAGCTCTCAGTGACCACCATCCAGTTTACATAACTCGGCAGGTGACCCTCATGTAGGGTGTGTACATAAGGAGAAGATCATGTTCCTCGTTCTGTATTGTGCTTCCTCTGCGATTCTTTGGGGCTTCCCTGGCTGCAACGTCATGGCACCCTACGCTCGACTGGAAGACAGGTGTTGGTCTTGCGATGGGGGGACCAGAATGCCAGAAAACATAGCTGTTTGGAGGTACCTCGCCCGGTGCCTGACCACTTCTCCACATCCGCACGCAAAAGACCTTTGCCGAAGTCTGCCTATGGAAGTACCAGGATTTTGGGGACGTATTCTCGAAGAAGAGAAGGAGGGCCGTTTTCATAGCCGCCACAATTCGGCCTTACGATGCCCAATTGACCTCCTCCCTGGAACCATTCAATCCCGGGGTTAGGGTCTACTATCCGCTGTCTGTGACAGAGACTTCAGGCCATTGTCGGCCTATATTCATGAGAACTTGCAGAAAGGGTTATCCTTAAGTCTCTATACCTCTTCCCCCCCCAAGCCCGGAGCCGGGTTTTTCTTCGTTGCAGAAAAGGAATTAGTTCCCCTCCGGTCCGTTTTGTAATTGAACTACAGGGGACTAAATAAAATCACCGTGAAAACCGCTACCCTATCCCCATTGATCTCGGAGCTCTTGACCGCTCAGGAGGGCTAAAGTGTTTCTAACCAATTCGCTGCGAGGAGCCTATAACATCGTCAGGAATTCGGTAGGGGGACGAGTGGAAGACGGCTTTTAATACCCGAGATGGACATATGAGTATCACGTGATGCCCTTTGGGCTCGTAATGCTCAGCTGTGTTCCTAAGGAAGAAAATCGTTAATGTTGGTCTGCCGGGAATACTTTTGTTACCACCTGCGTCATAGTTGTATTTAGATTGACTTCTGATTTCTCTCCTGATCTTCAGGACATCATCAGACACAAGTGCACAGTGTCTGAGACGTACTGCGTCAGAACGACTGTACGCCCAAGCTGGAGAAAATGTTTATTCCATCAGACCAGCTACCTTTCCTCGGGTACATAGTCCGGGCTAAGGGCTGAAGATGGACCCAGCAAAACTCGCTGCAGTGATTAAATGGCCTCGTTCCTGTTGGCCTTTCGGGCGATTACAGCATTCCTGGGCTTCGCCAATTATTTCCAGCAATTTATTCCCCACTTCTCCACCTTTGGTCACTCCCTATTGTGGCCCTTACGAGGAAGATTGCGAAACCCGAGATGTTGCCATCCGGAGGCTGGGAAGGCTGTTTATTGAGCTAAAGACTGCCTTCTTCAACGCTCCTGTCTGGTCCCTGGCTGATCCGAGAAGCCATTCTCCATGGAGGGTGGATGCCTCTTCTTGTTGGGGCAGGGCGGGGTCCTCACACCAGAAGAGCCTGAGGCAAGATTCTCACATGTGGGTTTCTTCTAATCATAATTTCGACCGGGCGGAGCGGAAAACTTGGCTCTTTGGGGTCGTGAAGGCTCTTGGCAAGTTAGCCTGGAGGAATGGCGTACATCTGCTGGAGGGGGGGCTTCGTCATTCAATCGACATCTTTCGGGATCACAAGAATTTACTGTTATCTTCAGACGGCCCATCGTCCTAAAACCCTCGCAAGTCCGGTGGTCACTCTTTCTTTTTTCACGTTTTGACTTTCGCATTCCACTTCCGACTGCTGAGAAAAACGTCAAGGCTGATTTGCCCTCTCCCGTTGCTTCGGATGTGGTCGGTGAAGAACTGTTGTCACAGGAACTCATTTCTCCAGATCGGTTGGTTCGCATGGCTCCGCAGATTCCAAAACGTTTCCTACAGGCATGGACTTACGTGCCACCGGCACTCAGGACGAAGATCCTGGATGTGAGGGCATAGCATTGCTCCCTCTTGGCTGGCCATTCGGTAGGCACGGAAGTCCTACGCTCTGATTCTCAAGCACTACTGGGGCTGACTCTGGCACAAAGATGTCAAGGACTTACCCTCGCCTGTGTCACATGTGCTCGGTACAATCGGTCCCACGTTACAGGCCAGAATGTCTCTTGCATCAGCAGGCCCGTTGCCAGAAATCCCTGGGATGCACATAGCCATTGGATTATTATCACGGAACCTACCGTTTTCCTTCTGGGATTCTGTCATCTGGGTGGTTACGGACTGGTTCTCAACGATGTCCCACTTTGTACCTCTTCCCGGGCTGCCGTATGCTCCACAATTGGCCGGTCATTTCTTCCTGCATATTTTCCGGCTACATGGGTTACCTTCACACATCGTCTCCGATCGCGGTGTTCAATTTTGATTTTGGCGTGCGTTGTGCTCCCGTCTGCAAGTCAAGTTGGACTTTCACTCTCGGCCTATCACTCTCAGTCCCAATGGGCAGGTGGAGAGGGTGAACCAGATTCTGCGTCATTTTGTATCCGGACGTCAGGACAACTGGTCCGAGCTCCTCCCTTTTGTAGTTTATGGCCGCCACCCGCACCACATCCACCCTCCCCCTGTCCACTGATTCGGAAGTGCCCACTGTCAATGACCACGTTCGGGATATCAAGGCCATCGGGCAAGAGACTCGACGTTCCCTACTTCGGGCCCTCTGCCCGTTAGGAAGACTCTGAATGTCAAAAGGAGAGAACACCGCCCCGGACGTTCTCCCAGGTCAAAGTCTGGCTCTCCTCGAGGTACGTGCGCCTGAAGGTTCCCATCTTAAATTGGGCCCGCGCTTCTCGGACACCTTTCAAAGGTGCTTCGGCAGCTGGAATGCCGGTGACGTACAAGCTCGGTTGCCTCCATTCTCTCATCGGATCCAAACTCATTCCATGATCTCCCTCTTAGCCTCTGGTTCTGAAACCGGTTCTCTCAGAGAATGTATCACCTTCCCCGGTAGCCGCGATTCCGCTGAATCATCGAAGTAAAGGAGAAAAATTCTTGGGCTATGAAGTTGGTCAGAGGGAAGCGTTTCTTCCTCAGTGGATTGGGGAAAGGGCTTCAGACCCGAGGAAGAGATCCCTGTGAGGCCAGATCCTAATATCCTGAATCATGATTCTCAATTCGCAGATTCCTGCAGCCTAAAAAGGAGGGGAGGTTAAAAGGGGAGGAGGGTGGTACTGTAACGGGCCGTGCCGCGATCCGGTCCACGGACCGCGGCCGCACCCGTGTCCTTCTCGGCGGGTCACCCGTCCCATCCACTCACCTGACCTGTTCAGCTCTCTTCCCCTGTCGGCCGGAGTATGAGCTGTGTGCGTGCTCCCTAGTGCAGCCATGCGCGCTCGTTCATGTAATTTTAAATGGGACAGTGCGGCGGTAATTGGTTTATTGCCGGGAGCTGTCTCTTATTAAATTTTGGGATCCACGTGACTTCACTGCTGGTCTTTGTTGCCTCGGGTCCTAGTGAATAGCGTTCTTCGCTCGTGTTAATCTAATGTTTGCCGGTGTTTCCTGAACCTCTGCTTATGTTTATCGACTCTGAAACCTATTTGCCGCCAGCCATGACCTTGCTGCCTGTCCCCGGACTAGCCTAAGTCTCGCGATTTCTGTACCAGCCTTATCCTTCACCGCCACGGCAGGAAATCACGTCAGGGGTAGTGACTGGTAGAGTCCGATCAGCAGCAAGTCCATCCCGCTTTGCGTGCACGGCTCTGGTGAAAAATGGGATCCTACTTAGTTTTCCGCTTCCATGGCGTGGCTTACACCATCGCTTGCGGTGGTCCAGCGGATCCACTACCAAGTCCGTTACAATCAGCACGTGAAATACGATGGAAGAATACACGTTCTTAATTTTTTTTACTCTTAAAAACCGACCGGGAAAATACGTGGCGTATTTTCTATTACAGTCATTGGGGATAATTTACTTTTAGTTTTAGACGAGTATTTCAAGTGGGAATCTATGAGGATTCCAACTGAAATACTCGTTTTGTGGATGGAGCCTTAACAATCCATGTTCCTTATGCCAGCTCGATGTGGATCATATACTCTTATCCTACAGGCCTCAAGTACAAATTATTTTGTGATGGAATGACGAGCTGGATATGCTGACAACAAACCTATTTTATCTAATTCATATAGATTCTCAAGTTGTGGGAGGATCAAAAAACCTCACTTAAAGGGGTTTTCTCACCATGCTGTTTCACAGAATCACAGCTGACTTCAGACTCACTCCTCCTGGTTAGGCTTTGGACGGATCTACAGTGGGGATTGGTAACAGCTCTGCTATTCCTAGCTATTCCTGTTATAGTAACATGAGTGCAGGAGGTTTATATTCTGTAGTGCACAAAGTTTCAGAGCTCTAAGGCTTATCATTTGTCATCAACTCTCACTGTCTCCTATGGAGTCCATTATTTTCTCTGCTTTTTAACTCAAAAATCATGCTGCAAATCATATAAACCTATGTAATACAGAGCTCAACTTCTCATGTATTGTGGTGTTTCAAATGGGTGGGGCACACAGTAAAGTGACGAGTACTATATTCCAACATGTTCCTCTTGACTTATGGCTTAACTGGTATTCTGCGCTATTTACTTATACAACTTTCCATAACTCCTTTTTTTTTTATAATTCGCATACTAAGGCTTTGCTCACATTCCATTTGGTGTACACACCAGGAATCTACCATACCAACTATATCTGAGCTGGCAGTAGGTGCCATTTGTAATGACAAGTCACTGGTTAGACCACACATGGAATATTGTGTACAGTTTTGGGCACCAGTGCACAGGAAAGACATTGTAGAGCTTGACCGGGTACAAAGGCGGGTAACAAAAATAATAAAAGAACTGGGTGGATTGCAATACCCAGAAAGATGAGCAAGATTAGGGATATTTAGCTTAGAGAAAAGACGACTTCAGGGGGATGTAATAAATATGTATAAATATATTAACCCCTTAACGACTTTGGGCATATCAGTACGTCCCAGGGCCGCTAAAGGGCTTTGCAGGGGGATCGCGCCGCGACCCCCCCGCACCGCCGCCGGGTGTTAGCGGCAAATCGGCGCTAACACCCGGCAGTAACAGCGCTGGCGGGTGGCTCCGCCCGCTGGCGCTGTTTTACCCATCAGGCGCCGCGGCAAAGATGGCCGCGGCGTCTGAATTAACGCCGATCGGTGCCGCGCACCGATCGGTGCGGTGATCGGCATAAGCGCAGCTATGCTGCGCCGATCCGATCACCGGGCATTGTGGTGGGGAGCCTTGGGAAGGCTCCCGTCACTTACCCCCGGCCGGTTGCCCCATTTTCCGTCCGCAGACAGGAAGTGGGGAAACCGCCATCTTTGTACAACCCTAATGCATTGCCTATGCAATGCATTAGGTTGTATTAACAATCGCGCCACCTATGGTCAAGTACCACAGGTGGCCTCAATGTTACAGTAAAAAAAATAAAATAAATAAAGTTTTAAAGTACAAAAAAAAATAAAGTATTGAAAGTTCAAATCACCCCCCCCTTTCCCATTTTACAAATAAAATCATTAAAATAATAAAAAGGTTACACATATTTGGTATCGCTGCGTCCAAAAAAGTCAGATCTTTAAAAATAACATCATTATCCCGTACGCTGAACACCGTAGAAGAAAAAAAAAATTCCAAACGCCAAAATTGCGTTTTTTTGGCCATTTTACATCACTCAAAAAATGGAATAAAAATGATCAAAAATGTCGCATGCATTCCAAACTGCTAGCAATAAAAAGTACACTTCAGCCCGCAAAAAATGCCCCCTCACTGACATCCGTAGGTGTTAGTACAAAAAAGTTATTGGTTGCACAAAATGGCGCTGTGGCGCAAATTTCAAAAATAGAAAATGTTTGGAATTTTTTACGGTAACCAAAACATAACGGAAACCCTACATGTTTGGTATTGCCGGATGCGTAACAACCTGAAGAATACAGATAACACATTATATTTACCGAAGATTGAACGCCGTAAAAGCAAAAACCCCCGCAAACATGGCAAAATATTTTTTTTTTCACAATTTGTCCCACTTGTAATTTTTTTGCGGTTTCCCAGTATATTCTATAGTATAGTGAATAAACACAATTAGAAAGTACATCTTGTCCCGCAAAAATAAAAGCCCTCATGTGTCTATGTAGGTGGAAAAATAAAGAAGTTATGGATTTCAGAAGGCGAGGAGGGAAAAACGAACGTGTCACCAAAAAAAAACGCCTGGTCCTTAAGGGGTTAAAGGTCAATATAGAGATCTCTCTCAAGATTTACTTATACCCAGGACTGTATCCAGAACAAGGGGGTATCCTGTACGCCTAGAGGAAATAAAGTTTCTACATAAACAGAGAAAGGGATTCTTTACTGTAAGAGCAGTGAGACTGTGGAACTCTCTGGAAGAGGAACTTGTCATGGTGAATTCAATAACAGAGTTTAAAAGGGGTCTGGATGCATTTCTAGAACGTAATAATATAATAAGTTAGGCTATGTCTACACTGCATCAGAGAAAAAGCAGCCCTTAAAGCGGCCGTTCTTTTTCTGATGCAGGACCGCGGCTTTTGTCACGCTTTGTGCAAAAGCCGCGGCCGCTTCTCGTTTTCCCGACATCCCCCATACAATAGTATTGTATGGGAAGACGTCAAGAAGACGAGAAGCACCGGCGTATTATACAACATGTTGTATAATACGCCGCTGCCGAAAGACGGGCAGAGAAAAGATGAGCTGTGTAGACAGCAACTCGTCTTTTCTATTGCCGTCTATGGCACCACACTGATGATCGTATCTCCGGCGCTTTTAAAAAACGAAAAGCGCCGGAGATACGATCGTAATCATGTGCAGTGTGGACATAGCCTTATAGTGACCAGGATTCTGAAGAAGGGTCTGGATACATTTCTGGAGAGTAATAATATAACAAGTTATAGTGACCAGGATTCTGGAGAAGGGTCTGGATACATTTCTGGAGCGTAATAATATAACAGGTTATAGTGACCAGGATTCTGGAGAAGGATTGTTGATCCAGGGATTTATTCTAATTGCCAGAATGGAGTCGGGAAGGAATTTTTTCCCTCAAATGAGGACAATTAGTTTCTACCTCATAGATGTTTTGCCTTCTTCTGGATCAACACTGTAGCACAATAGGCTGAACTGGATGGACGTCTGTTTTTTTTTTTTGGCCTTACAAACTATGTAACTATATAAAACACAAAAGAAAAAATGGATTTTGCGCTCATCAGAATTGTTGAGCTTAGTTTTTTTCAATAACAGCAGAAACTTTAATTTGGGCATAAATTGAAATGATACATTGCCACAAAGCAAAGTGTATATAATAAACTTTACTGAACAAATGGTTTCTGGTCCAGCCAATATTTTAAATAGTGAAGCGCCACATGCAAATATCTTTCTCAGTCTCCTACAGTATGTGATACAGGTTAAATAGCTGTCACCCTTGATGTAACCATAAACCATCTCAGAGACTCTATACAACATGTTGCTGTTCTGGTGTATGCTGTGTGTATCTTCTCTGTGTGGTAAGACACAAACCAATAAGATAAATGGATCAGGTCACATTTTATCTTCCTGATGATTTGTGGTCATTTATCATTTACAGGAGTGTTGTCACAGGCTCAGCTCGTTCAGCCGCCCTCAGAGATGAGAAAGCCAGGAGAGAGTGTGAAGTTGTCCTGTAAGACCTCTGGATTCACATTCACAAGTGTCTATATCCACTGGATTAAACAGGTTCCTGGGAAAGAACCCATATGGGTTGGAAGGATTGATCCTGAAAATGGAAAAACAACATATTCATCATCGTTTGAAGGAAGATTCATAATGACCACAGACAATTCCATTACTACAGCCTATCTCCAGATAGACCGTCTGAGTGCAGAAGATTCAGCCACTTATTACTGTGCAAGACACAATGAGTAAAGGAGGACATCTGCCATACAAAAGATACAGGAGCAATGGAATCATTTCACCAGCCGGGAGCAGCAAAGAGACACTTTTTCACGTTCAGGGACACAAAACATTACAACTAAATATAGATTTTATTAACTTTCTAGAATGAAGTCATTTTGCAGGTTAAAGTTACTTTCATTTTTCTACTTCACAGGCTAGCCTTTATATCTTCCTACTCATCCATGATACATGAAAAACTGGGAAAAAGTTCCACTGCATCCCTTTTGTACTTTCCTTCTCTGATCTTTGTGCACTGCCCCTCAAACCCGCTCCATTCCAGTGCTGTCATGGCTTCCACTGCTTCCGGCTGATGATGTCATATTGTTTGTTCCCGTGATTCTGCAGCTCTTCAGAGACCTTAGCAGCCACTTCCTGGATAAACAGTACTTGACCGCTAAGGTCTGTGATTGACTGCAGGGTCTCGTGAGCACTGAACCAATTCTCTTCCTTACTTAAAAGCGTTGCCCGATACATTTTTTATTATTTTTTTAAGATACTGCTGACCTTTAATCCCTTAACGCCGAGGCCTATTTTTGTTACGGTCATTTTTCCCTCCTCACTTTTCCCTACTGACCATCCCAGAGTTAAAACTTTTTTATTTTTCCACCTACATAGAGATACGCGGGCTTTTATTTTGAGTGACAAAATGTACTTTCTAATGGTGTAATCCATATTACCATAGAATATTCTGGGGAAAAAAAAATTCTAAGTGGGGAAAAATGTGAAAAAAACGTACTTGCGCCATTTTAGCGGGTGTTTTGCTTTTATGGTGTTCAATCTTCGGTAACATTGATGTGCTATCTGTAGTCTACAAGTTGATATGCATCCAGAAATACCAAACATGTGAGGTTTCCGTTATGATTTTGTACCATAAAAAATTCCAAACATGTTCTACTTTTGAAATTTGCGCCACAGCGCCATCTTCTGTGACCAATCGCTTTTTTTTATTAACACCTACGGACTTGAGTGAGGTGGCATTTTTTACGTTCTGAAGTGTACTTTTTATAGCTACCAGTTTGAAATACATGGGACTTTTTTATTACATTTATTCCAATTGTTATGGGACATGAAATGACCCAAAAAAAACGTAATTTGGGCGTTTGGAATTTTTTTTCTTCTACGGTGTTCTGCATACAGGATAATTGATATTTTAATAGATCAGAATTTTTCGGACGCGGCGATACCAATTATGTGTAGCTTTTTTATTATTTTTTTTAATTTGTAAAATTGCAAAAGGGAGGTGATTTGAACTTATAATTTTTTAAACTTTTTTTTTGTTTACTTTAACTTTGAGTCCCCCTAGGGTGCTTCACCACTAGGGGGCACATAATTTATACAGCCTAAGGCATTGTATAGACAATTTATTAGGGTGTACAAAGATGGTGGCTTCCCCAATTCCGGCCTGCGGCCGGAAGTGAGGAAACCAAACATATGGCAGCAATGGAAGCTTTCAAAAGGCTTCCAGCTGCCATATTCACCAATTGGAACCCCGCGATTTCACCACGGGTGTCCCGATCGGAGTGAGAAATTAGCAGTTAGCAGCTAACACCAGAAAGCTGTGTAGTGGGATTGCGCATTTTGGTGCCCTCGGCGAGTACAGCCAATGGCGCCCCCCCCTCGCTCTCAAAAAAATACCCCCCCACACACACACACAAATTTCCTCTCACCCCTGCCCAAGTCCTGTAACTAATTTTCTGCACATTCCACATAGCTCCCTTCCCTCTCCTCAGCAGTCACTGCACAATGAAAATCAGCCCTGTCAAATTTGCATTTTCACAAGCGATCCCGTCCGTATGACAGTGCAATACACCTAAATAACAGTCACTATATAATCCACCGATACTTGTAGCAATTCTAACAGATTTAGGATTGTTACTAAATAACACTCCTACATAAACAAGACCCAAAAAACTATACTACTTAAGGCTCAAATAATTCTGCCAGACCCTGACCGAAACGCAAACCCCCACATGTGACTATCAGCTGTACACAGGCTCTGAAGACATTCCCACCGCCATACAGTGACCATATAGTGGTAGATACTAGTTGTATGTAGGCTCTGCAGAATTATAAGTGATTACACTGCAGTTACATTAGTGACTCACGGAGACGTCTTTTCTGATAGCGTCGTTCACTTTCCCTTTTCTTCTCCATCCGGTTCACACCTTACATGCCAATTGCTCCCGGCCAAGACTCGTCCCTGAGGTTTTGGGGACACAAATATCTTAGATTCCTCACATTTCCAGTAACTCCTTAATTATGGGTTATATAAGTACCCTTAGTCAGACAGGTATTATAGATATGCCCTTCAGTCAGGCAGGTATATAAGATTTTGTCCCCTTATACAGGTATTTATATAAATATAGGGGCACTCAGTCAGTTATATTGCTAGGGGCTCAGGCAAATATATAGCTGGGGGTTTTCAGGCAGGCGTTTATGGGGCAAACAGGCAGGCGTATGGGCCACAGGCAGGCTTTTAATGGGGCCACAGGCAGGCGTTAGGGGCCACAGGCAGGGTATGGGGCCACAGGCAGGCGTATGGGCCCACAGGCAGGCGTATGGGACCTCAGCAGGCGTAGGGGGCTTGGGGCAGGTGTATGGGGGCCACAGACAGCGTATGGGGCCACAGGCAGGCTTTATGGGGCTCGGCAGGCGTATGGGGGCACCAGGCAGGCGTATGGGGGCCACAGGCAGGCATTATAGGGGCCACAGGCAGCCGTACAGGGGCTAGGCAGGCGTTTGGGGCCACAGGCAGGCGTATGGGGCCACAGGCAGGCGTATGGGACCTCCGGCAGGCGTATGGGGGCTTAGGCAGGCGTATGGGGGCCACAGGCAGGCGAATGGGGGCCACAGGCAGGCGTAAGGGGCTCAGGCAGGCGTATGGGGGCACCAGGCAGGTGTAGGGGGCCACAGGCAGGCATGTGGGGGCCACAGGCAGCCTTTACAGGGGCTCAGGCAGGTGTACGGGGGCCAAGGCAGGCATATAGGGGCCACAAGGCAGCCGTAATGGGGGCTCAGGCAGGCCGTTTAAAGGGGACCACAGGCAGGCGTATGGGGTCCACAGGCAGGCTTATGGGGGCACCAGGCAGGCATATAGGGGCACCAGGCAGGCATTAAAGGGGGCCACAGGCAGGTATTATAGGGGGCGCAGGCAGGCATTATAGGGGGCCTGCAGGCAGGCAATTAATGGGGGCCGCAGGCAGGCATTAGGGGGGCCACAGGCAGGATATAGGGGGCCACAGGCAGGCGTATGGGGCCACAGGCAGAAAATAGGGGGCCACAGGCAGGCATTATAGGGGCCGCAGGCAGGCATTATTGGGGCCGCAGGCAGGCATTATAGGGGGCCGCAGGCAGCATTATGGGGGCAGGCAGGATATAGGGGGCCACAGGCAGGCATTATAGGGGGCCGCAAGCAGGCATTAAGGGGCCGCAGGCAGGCATTATAGGGGCCGCAGGGGGGATATAGGAGGCCACAGCAGGCGTATGGGGGCCACAGGCAGAATATAGGAGGCCACAGGCAAGGCACTTAAAAACAAAAAACATTAATACTTACCCAATTCCCGGGGAGCGCGCTCCTTTCTGTCTCTTCAGGCCGCGCGCTCCTCCGGCAGCTCCTCGGGCGCACGGCCTGTGACGCGCTATGCGCCCGAGGAGAGGCAGCGTCGCGATAACATCACTTCATCGCGCCGCTGCCAGCTGTGGTGCACGGGGCCGCGGCGGGTCCTCAGCGCTGTGTCGTACATGCAGCTCACCGGAGTATCCAGCGCTCCTCCGGGGAGCGGGCCCGACACTGTCTGCGGGCAGGGGAAACGCTTGCTCTTGCTCCGCAGAAGCGGTCACAGAGACCCCGGCGCTTCAGGCCCACGGCCCGCGGCCTGGAGCCCGGCGGGGGTCGGGGCCCTGACGGCGCCCCTTAGGGATAGGGTGAGGTAGGCGCCCTAGGCGGTCGCCTACCTTGGCCTACCCGTCGTCCCGGCCCTGTACATAGGTTTATATGAGTTGGAGCAGGATTTCTGAGTAAAAATTAGATTACATCCTGACAGGACTCCTTAATAGACAGTGTAAGTCCTGCTTACCCCACCTACATACACTAACATAGGGGAAGCTGTACATCATTGCATGTGGGCAAGGTAAGCAATTCTTTATGTCTCACTTTTAAAATTGAGTCTACTTTTTCCTCAGACATTCAGCATTAAATTAGATAAACCTGTATATCACACAGCTCAGCTCTCTGTCACATCCTGCTCTCAAATAGATTAGTATAAGTGACCTGAGAGGTTCACTTTAATCTTTCACGCTTTGTGCATGCTACCAATGAACGTTACAGGAGTCTAATGAATGTGAGCAGCAGTCTCCATTCCGCCAATGGAGACCTAGTGAGGAAGATGCAATGGATATGCTTTTACTAACTCCACCTTAAGAAATGTCATATAAAGGTCAAAGCAAAGTCTTCTCTCCAGCTCTGAGTAACATGTCTGCTCAACAGGAGACAGACTGCAGGAAAACAGGATGAAAGCTCACAGAAAAAGAAGAGTAAGGCTATGTTCACACGGCTTAATTGCGGGGCGTAATTCCACCCCGCAATTCTGCCGTGTGGACGGGGGCGGGGCAGGAGCGGTGGCGGGAGCGGGGGGCCGGCACCTCGCCGGCCCATAGACTATCATTACTAGCGCCTCGTATGCGCCGCTAGAAAATAACATGTCACTTCTCTCCCCGCTCGGCGGATTACTGTAATGACTGGGACGTATTTCAGCCCAAATAAGCCGCGTGAACATGGCCTAACAGAGAGTAAAGACAAAAAGCACTTTGAAAATACTGTAAAACAGATATAACACTGAATCCAGTAAACACTAAGTAGATTCTATGTGACCCGGGGTAAGTTTCACTGTCACTATTCTTAAGTGTAAATTAGTTATCTCTCTTTGGCCATTAGAGGGCGCCAGAAGTACCAGCACACAGCATGGTTGGCCCCCAGCTTTTAGGGATTTATAGTTACACGCATATTGGTTTCCACACTTGGGGTTTTGGACAGTTGAGTGGGCTACATGCGGGAGAAGAGGAGAAGAAAAATGTCTAGAAATTGTGGAAGTATACCCTGCGTATCCGGGGGATTCGAGAGAGTGAAGGGTGCTGCAGAAGTTAGAGCCCCTGAAAGTAAAGCCCCTAGTTCCCCAATTTTTGAAAGTGAAAAAGCAGGGGATCTAGGGGGCGGCGCGCGTAAACGCGCCCCGCAAAAAATTTGCATGGATACGCCCTTTGTCGGTATGCCCGCCCCCCAAAAAGCCACACCCTCCACCTAAATGCATAACGGCTTTGGGAAAAAGCCAGGGAGTGCCCCTTTTGCCAGGGAGTACCCCCCATAACCAGGGGTGCCCCCTTTCAGGCGGTAGATGCCCCCCTTTTAGCCCAAATAGATCCCCCCCCTGTTTCCGGGAGACCAAAAATTTGTAGCCGGTAGATGCCCCCTTTGTTAGCCAGGGAGGGGCCCCATTGTTAGCCAAGTAGTGCCCATTGTTAGCCCGGTATTGCCCCATCTTTAGCCAGGTAGTCCCCCCTTGTTGCCAGGTAGTGCCCCCCTTTTTGCCAGGTAGTGCCCCCTTTTTGCCAGGTAGTTTCCCCCCTCTTTTACCCGGGAGTGCCCCCATCTTTTGGGAGGTAGGCCCCCCTCGTTTCCCGGGAGTGCCCCCCATTGTTTCCAGGTAGGCCCCCTTTTTGCCAGGTAGTGCCCCATCTTTTTGCCCGGTATCCCCCCTTGTTTGCCCGTGTGCCCCCATCGTTGCCATAGTGCCCCTCTGTTAGCCAAGTATGCCCCCCCTCTTGCCGGTAGTGCCCCCCCTTGAAACCAGGTAGGCCCCCTCTGTTGCCAGGTAGTGCCCCCATTGGTTGCCAGGTATGCCCCCATTGGGTTCCAGGTAGTGCCCCCATCTTTAGCCAGGAGTGCCCCCTTTGTTGCCGGTAGTGCCCCCATCTTTTGCCAGGTAGTGCCCCCCTGTTTTTCCAGGTAGTGCCCCCATCTTTACCCGGTATGCCCCCCCTTGTTAGCCGGTAGTGCCCCCTCTGTTTCCCGGGATGCCCCCTTTGTTCCAGGGAGGCCCCCCTTTTTTGCAGGGATGCCCCCCTTTCTGCCCGTATGCCCCATTTTGCCAAAAGGGAGTGCCCCCTTTTGCCAGGTATGCCCCCATCTTTAGCCAGGTATGCCCCCACTGTTACCAGGTATGCCCCCTTTGTTGCCAGGTAGTGCCCCCCTTTGTTGCCAGGTATTTCCCCTTTTGTTGCCCGGGATGCCCCCCCTGTTAGCCAGGGAGTGCCCCTCTGTTTTCCCGGTGTGCCCCCCTTGTTTCCAGGTGTTGCCCCTCTGTTGCCAGGAAGCCCCCTAAAACTAATAAAATAAAATAAAAAATCCACTTATTACCCGGCTCCTGCACGCGGCCAGCTCCTGCCCGATCTCTTCGCGGGGGAGGGGAAGTGAGGCACCGCCGCCTCCCCTGCACTGCGCGTCCCCCCCCCTGCGCCGCTAACGTATGTACGGGGCCCCACACCGGCCCGTACATACAGGGAGAGGAGGGAGGAGGGAGCGATCCCCCTGCCTCCTCCCCCACAGTGGAAACCGCGGGCGGTCGAGCGGCCCCCCTGCGGCCCCCGCACCCGCCCCGTAGGAGCGATCCCCGGGTCAAGAGTAGCGCTCCAGCGTCTCTTGCGGGGTTAATTTTAAAGGGGCCCCCCCCGCCTCAGGGGGGGAGGAAAACCAATCCCCGGGGGGGCGGGGGGGGACCCCCCAAAAACGGGGCCCCCCCCCCAAAAAGGGGGGGGGTTGGCATGTATGGTAAAGAAGACTGTTGTGTGCGCACCATTGCCAACAGACAGTAAAGGGGAACCCTATAAAACCCGGGTATCTGTGAGCTTATTACACCCCCCCTCCCAAAGAACTCTTCATACCCCATGCAATCCTATCACAGCGGTGTGTGGATAACATCTAGCTGGCAGCTCTATCAGGGACAGCACACGCCTAAAGTATAAACCCTTAGGGTGTGTTTACACAGCAAAGGCCAAATACCGGTCCGATTTCCCAACCGGTATTTGGTCTTTATATGTCACCTAGGGGGACAGCTTCTGTATGTGGTTTGCGGATTCAAGCCACCCCGCCTTCACATACAGGCAGAAGAATGAACATGTTCTAAGTTTTTCGGAACGGCGGCAGGGAAAAAAAAGTCTGGGGACTGCTGCACGGAGTTTCTATTGAAGTGGATGGAGGAGCGTTACTTGTCGGTTTTCATTCAGTTTGTAAAACCGCAAACCATCTGAAAAACCGACATATAACCTGTGTCGTGGGGACAAACCCTTATTTCGTGAGGTAATGGCGAGCTGGATGTGGATTTCAGATGCTGAGGACATAATTATGTTATCTAAATTACATGAATTCCCGAGTTGAGAGGACAATGGGAACAGTAGTAGTCATCGGCTTGTGCCATGTCATGGTGGCTAGAACTTCACTACCCACACCTCTCATGCTTCTCCGACACACAGCAGCAGTGAAGAGGGGTTCTGCACTTGGAGATGATGATTGTAGTTGTTCCCCCGGGGCACACTCTGTTGGTGGCCTCTCCCTCAACTGCCTGCCGTAGGTGGTATGTGAAGTGTCCTTGGTGATCAGTGAAGAAACGACAGGCAGGAGACAAGGGGTTAACGTTTTCACATCAAATGTCGGCAGAGGCCTCCTTTACTTCACCCGGCAAGATGTTATACACACAGCTTGGCTAATATCCCTTTTGCTTCTTAAAGATTCAGTGAATCAGAAGCAAATTGAGGATTTGTTACATCCAATGGAGGGCGCTTGAGCTGCTCAGCTACTTTCACATAATGCCTTGTGATATGCAGATGCTTTGTAGAGGGCAAAAAGGCAATCTCAAAACTCTACACACCTATATGGTGCTCTCACCAAGGAGAGATAGTCCCTTTTCTGAGCCACTCATTGGTTCCCATCAACCCAGCCAGCAAGTATCACTCTGCTCTACACTGATGAGGGGTAAAACCTCGAAGCGGCTGCATTTAGATGAGTGATACTGGCTTGCTTAATATCTCTTTTGCTTCATAAAGATTCAGTGAATCAGAAGCAAATTGAGCATTTGTTACATCCAATGCAGGGTGCTTGAGCTTCTCAGCTTCTTTCCCATAATGCCTTGTAATATGCAGATTCTTAGTAGAGGGTAAAAAGGCAATCTCAATACTCTACACACCTATATGGTGCTCTCCCCAAGGAGAGATATTCCCTTTTCTGAGCCACTTTTTGCCTTCTACCAAGCCAGCCACTATCGCTCTGCTCTACACTGATGAGGGGCAATACCCCCAAATGGCTGTATGTAGATGAGTGATACTGGCTTGGCTAATATGCTTTTTGCTTCTTAAAGATTCAGTGAATCAGAAACAAATTAAGAATTTGTTACATCCAATAGAGGGCGCTTGAGCTTCTCAGCTTTTTTCCCATAATGCCTTGTAATATTTTATTAATTCCACCTTCGCTCCTGTTGTGTGACTGATTTACAATATCCCTGTACTTGCCAATCTTTTCTTTCCTGATTTCGAGATATTTAAGACCCTCCCCCTGGAATTCCTTGATCCGCTAAAGAGCAACACTGACTACTCAGGAACGTCCATTTATGCAAACCCTACCCCATTAGTGTCAATGTTTGCAGGAGTCCCAGAAAAAAAAGAAATGTTAGCAAGTATAACTTTACCACAGCAGACCACTCATATGTACCAATCAAAGCGGTTCTGTATGACTGCATTGGGAAATGTGTCGTCACCCATTTTGCAATGCCCTAGATGGATGTATAACTATCCAGGGTCCATGAAAGCTAAGTGACAGTTGTCTCTCGGTTTCCAATGTTCCTGTTACAGTCATATAGTACAAGGATCTGTACAAGATGTGCGTTATATAAAAATGGCATTTCAATAACTAATTGAAGACAGATTTCAAACATTGTCACATATGTGTATAAGATAGAGGCACTGGTGTATATATGTCTCATAGTAGGTAAATGATGAGACGTCATTTCCTATTCTGTGTCATCTACATAATACAGACAGTGGTGATGATCACACATCACATCCTAGAAGTAACCCAGCAGCAATGAAGACTTTCCTGCTCCTTTTCCCTATCACGGGGGCCTGCTTGTCAGGTGACTTTTACTAGAGACATATTTAGAACTTAGAAAAAGAGATTCCTATCACTCTGATGAGATGTTTATATGGATGTAACCTTATTCTGTGTATTTTCCAGGTGTCCAATCTCAAGCACAACTTGTACAATCATCAGACCAAGTGGTGATAAAGCCCGGGAATTCACATGGACTCTCATGTAAAGCTTCTGGATTCACCTTCAGTAGCTCCTGGATGAGCTGGGTCAGACAGACTGCTGTTGGAGGATTACAATGGGTCGCTTGGATTAGATATGATGGGGGTAACATCAACTATCATGATTCTGTTAAAGGACTTCAAAAATCCCCAAGATAACAGTAAAAAAACATGTTATATCACAAATGGAAACATGAAGACAGGGAACTGCATGTATTACTGTGTAGAGATACACATGATTAAGTTATATCCAGACCCTTAAAAAAATGAAAAGATTTCATCATGATCTTAGTGGCAGTTTTCCCTAAAATTTAAAAATACAATTAAACAATTTACATATGATTTCCAACCAAACCACCAGCTCCATCAATGATTGTTCCTTATACTAATGTAAGTGGAAGCCAGTGACGTAAAGCCAGAAACCAGAATCTTAAATTTTGCAGTGATTTAACCTCTTAACGACCTTGGACAGCTTCCTTTTCTCTGCCCGCCATTGGGTGTTGTCTCTTTTGGGGCTGCTGCTCTAAAAGAGGGGAAGGAAAAGAATCCCTTACTGGTGTCGTGCCCTCCCCATCCCTGGGGGGGCCTAGGGGCATGGCCGAGGGGTACTGAGGACAGTTCCATAGAGACCATTAAACAATAGCTGGTTTGATCCTGTTCTAAAATTTTTGAACTTTGTGATAAAAACCTTTTGGGGGAAAAGGGAAAAAAAAGTAAAAAAGGAAAAAAAAGTAAAAAAACAGTAGAACACAAAAAAAAAAAATAAAAAAAAAAACACGTGCCCCCCTTTTCCCCCTTTCAAAACCAATCGCCCAAATAAAAAAAAATAAATAAAGTATACATTTTTGTATTGCCCCTGTTAACACCCCTATAAAACTGTCTTTAATTAAAACCCCACGGTGAATGCCATAAAAAAAAAAAAAAGAATTGCAAATTTTTGTTCTCCCTCAGCAAAAAATGGGAAAAAAAAAGGGTTGAAACTCATATAAACGCCAAATGGTCCAAGACACGAGTTCATTCCCAAAAAAAACCTTATACAGCTTGTATTTGGGAAAAAAAAAAAAGTTATGGTTTTTTCAGAAATAGTGATGCATAAAAATTTTCTAACCAATAAAAACATTCCTTTTTTTTTAAGGATCCGCTAAAAAAAAATATAAAATAAAAGAGTATCACTGAATTTCAAACCACAAAGAAAAAAAAACTTTTGTGTATACTGCTGGTGAGCCTGAAAAAAAAAAAGAAAAAACACAAGGATTGCAGTATTTTCCCACTTGCCTTCCAAAAAAGGATTTTTAAAAACCGATCAAAAGCTTTTATCCCCCAAAAATAAACAAAAAAACTAAAAACATCCCCCCAAAAAGCAAGCCCCTACACAGCTCCGGCACAGAAAATAAAAAAGTTTTGGGTCTCAGAGTATGGGATACAAAAACTTTTTTTTCCTTTTTTAATAACAGGTTTTTATTGGTTTTAAAAACAGAAAACGTAGTTCAATGAACTGTTAAAAAAAAAGAAAAAACAAGCAAAAATAACAACGTTAAAAGGGGGTTTTTTTTCATTTTATTTAAAAGGTTTTTCAGTTTGGGGGCAGTGAAAAAAACAACTTTGGGAAATTTGGGGTTCAATTTGCAAAGTGTCTTGTATTCACAGTTTTCCTTATCTTGGTTTTTGTTTACAAAGATCTCCATGCTGGTCGAAACCCTCTTTATCCCCCCTCCCTTTCATTTCACTTGCTGAGAGCTCATTTTCATTGTACAGCCCCCGGTCGAATTTACGGGGCGTGCCCCTCATCGAGTAAGGGGGGCCCTCACCCTTTTTACTTTATACCAGGAAAGAAAAAGAAATTTCACTGGGAAAGGGGTTTTAAAAAATTTAGGGGAAAAAAGAAAATTTGTGTGATCCCTGCCTGACTCAGAGTTAAGGGCTGTAAACCCTTTCTTCCCCTCGCCACCCAGTGAAAAGACTGCAAAAAGGGTTTTTAAAAATGAGAAAAAAATAACAGTTTTTTTCCCCTTTCCCCAACTTCCGGCATAGAAGGGGAGGGGGTACTGGGGCCGTTTATAGAATGCTGTAACCCCATCTCCAGCTGTGAAAAAGGAGAAGAGTTTCCCGTTTTCTCCCGTCTAATTTTTAATGTAGCCGTGGGATTTTTAAAACTCTTACAAAAAAAGACTGGGATAGGGGAAAAAATACAAATGACAAGTGGACTCAGAAGGGGGAGGGGGATCTGGGAACCAGGGATGAAAAGTGGGAAAGGGGGGTGGTTTACCCAAACCCGGGGGGGAAGAATAAAGCCCCCGGGATTTCCGAGTTTTAGAAGCTGAAGCAGGGGTGAAAACGAAAAGGGGTAAAAGGAAGCGATACTTCCCCCCCCTTTGTCAGAAAATAATTTGTAACATACATTCCCGAGAAAGTAATCCAAAGGGAAACAAGTTTTTAAAACCCAAAAAACCCATCTTTGGATTGGGGAAGTCGCAACATCCAAAATTTCACCAAACCCCTGGTAAATCCAGTGGTACATTTATAGGTTTGGGGGGGGCGGTTTCCCGTTTGTTGACTTCCCCATTCAAAGGGGTCACCCCTTTAAAACCAATTTAAACCCCCACTTTGCGAGTTTTCCAACGTGAAAACGCCCCAAAACAGTTTTGTCTTGGGGCCTTAGTATAGGGGGAATCACTGTGGTTTTAGGCTGATAAATTGGCAGCCTAATTTTTCCCTTTTCAATTCCCTTTTTATAAAAAACATAACTGGCATCAGTAGGTTTGTAACCGAGTCCTGAAAAAAAAACTTGGAAAGGAAACCCAAAATTTTGATCAATTGGGGAAAACCCCGAAGCAGGGGCAATCTTTGGGCCCCCTGGGGCAGCTGGTTTTTAGGGCCGTAGAATTTTAATGCCATGGTTTTTGGGCGGAGAAGGTTCTGAGCCTTCCACTTTGTTTCTTAAAGTAAAACATAAAAATTTTTTGTTTTGGTTTTTCATGTATTCCAAATACAACCTTACTGTTTACAGAATGTAAATGAATCATATAACTCCAGAAATTTTTTTCTGCTACAACAGCGGGACAAAAATTTAGTTTTTGGGAAAAGAATTGGGTTCCCAATTGGGGTTTTGGTTTTGTTTTGGCCCCCTTCCCCAGGGGAAATCCACAATTTTGGGTTTGGGTGCCCCCTTTAAAACAACCCCCGGTAGGTTACTGCGCAAGGCTTCCATGGATGCATCCGAGAAAATAAAAACTTCTTTTCCCGACATTAAACTGTTTAAAGGAATTGGGAACATAAAATGTGGGACCTGATGTTCTCCCAAAACTTTCAACGGGCTTCTTCCATGCCTTCCCCCCTGTGTTTGTTTCGTCAAAAGGGAAGTGTTGTGTCCCCGTCAGGCTCGGTTGGGGCCCCGGGGGGGTTTGGGGAATCCCCCGGGGGGCAATGCCGCTTTGGGGCCCCGGGGCCCTTTCTGCCTCTCCCCGGGGGGCCCGTTCGCGGGATTGGTCACTTTAAGTTCGGGCCGCATTTCCCAACCCCCCAGAAAAACCGGGGCCCGGGACCGGGGGGTAAAATCTAGACTTCCAGGGGTGCGCCCGGGGTTTAGGGAGCCAAAAGTTCCGCCCGTGCTTTTGGCTCCGCTGATTTTCCCCTTTCCGGGTTTAAAGGGACTTGGGCCTTTCATTTCTTTGGGGGCCCCCGGGCCCCCCTGCTGACTAGGCGGAAGGGCGTCAAATTTACCCCCGCCGCCCATGCAGGGGCCGTTTGTACAAGGGAGGCAGCTCGGACGGGCCCGGGAGCGAGAGCCAGGTAAAAAGCGGTTTTTTTTGTTTGTTTTTTTTTTTTACCTACAGGGGCCCCCCGATACAAAGGGGGGCCCTGACTACCCAAAGGGGGTCCTATCTAACCCAAAGGGGGGGCCCTTTGGTAAACCAAGGGGGCCCTTTGGGTATCAAAGGGGGGCCCTAAAAAAAATCTAAAGGGGGCCTTGAATACTAAAGGGGGCCCTGGTTTTCAAAAAGGGGGGCCCCGACCCTAAAGGGGGATCTGACTACCAAAGGGGGCCTGGCTTCTTAAAAAATGGCCCTGCTATTTTAAAGGGGCCCTGACCCACTTTAAAAGGGGGCCACCCGAAAACCCTCCACATACTAAAGGGGGGGCCCCCATTTCCTGACAAACAGTAAAGGAAAGGCCCCCAAACTCCTGTATACTCCAAAGGGCCCCAAAATGCCCGTTTACTATTAAAAGAGACCCCTAATGCCCGTATACTATCTAAAATGGGCCCCCAACTCCCCGTAAAAACTACACTTAAGAGACCCCCGCCTTTTATTTTCCTAAAAGGGGCCTTAATGGGTGTTTACTACCAAAGGAGGGCCCTAACTGTCTGTTAAAATTTTACCTAAAGGAGGCCCTTTTCTTTTCCTGTTTTTCTACTTAAAGGGGAAACCCTAACTGCCTGTTTTACTACCTAAAAAGGGGGTCCCTAAATCTTGCAGCCTATATAAAGGGGGGCCCCAACTTCCTCACTTACCTAACTGGGGGGAAACCCCCTCCTTCGCCATCCTAAACGGGGTCCCCCAAACCTAACTGGAGTTATCTACTTTCCCAACTGGGGTGCTTATCTTACCTTTGGGGGGGGGGGGAATTTACCAACCCCTCCCGTGGGTAAAAGGGACCCAAAACCCCCTTCCTTTGGGGGGGCGGCCTTTCTAAATTATCCAAGCGGATCTACCCCACCTAAATAGGGGCCCATCTATTACCTGGGGCCTTGCCCCTTTGCCTACCCCACCTGGTAATTAATTTTGGGGGGGGAGCAGCGTATAGTTGTAGCATTTAAACTCCAAAAGGGGGCCCGGGCTCTTCCAAACCCCCCCGCCCCTTAGGGTGTTACTCTAAGTTAAGGGTTTTGGGCCCCACTCTCCCCCCCCTGGGGAGTTTGAAAAGAAAGGGGGGAATAGGTAAAAAAAATTGGAAAATTGGGGGATTCAAGATATTTGTTTGTTAATTTTTTGCGGAATGAGTGGGTGGCCGGGGCAAGCTTTATGGGGGGTTTTGGAACGAATGCAGAAAAGGGAAAAAGGGGAAAAAGAACAAAATCATGGGGAGAAGAGAAAAGGGCTCATCCCTTTAAACATCTTCCCGGGAAAAATCCCCGAAATTTTTGGGGGTTTTTTTTTTATTGTAATTTTGATGGTGACCGAGTGGGGTCAGCCTCTAAGTGGGGCTTTAAAATGGGGGTGTTGTTGGGTTAAAATTTTTTGGGGTGAGTATATGGCAGGGGTACAAAGATTGTAACCAAATGAGGGAAAAAACCTGACCCTGTAATTAGGTTTTGACTTTTAAATTTCTTGCTGGTGTTATTTTAGAAGGGGGGTGAGGGTGTGGACCAAGGGGAAAAGTGGGTGGGGTATTTTTTTGGGGGTTGGGGGTTTGGGGGGGGATATGGATTGGGGGTTTTTACCCGTGTCTATGTTTTGTTAGACTGAAAAATGTGTGATTTAATTGCTATTGTACTTAAAAATACATTTCTGTTCTGCACCCTGTATTATGGGTTAAAAAAGGGGGGGAAATTTAAAGTCCGAGTGCCGGAAAAAATTTTTTGTACAGTAGGGTTTACCCCCCCAAAATCAACTCCCCTGTGGGGCCCCCGAACCCCCAGTCTGGCCCCTGGTCCCAAATTCCCTTTGTTTTTCTGTTTTAACTGTCTCCCTTAAATTTTTATCATGAATTGGGGATTGGGGGATATGAATCCAAGGAGTTTATTTGACTCGCCCAGGGCAGGGCAAGTTTTTCCCCCCTTTTGTGAAAAAGGGTTTGGGGCACAGGGGGACCTTGAAATTTAAACATGTCTTTTTTGAAATCCCAAAGTAAACCCAGGCTTTTGGTGAAAGGGGAGAGGGAAACAGGCCAAGATTTAATCCTTTAAAGTTGGTAGCATATCAACCAAAGGGGGGAAAGCATCCAAATTTCCTCTGGAATGTTAAGGTATCTTTTGGGGAAATCTGAGGGTTTGCAACAGACAGCATTTCCTGTTTTGGTGAGGAAATTTAATTGTTCTTTGCTGGTAGGGAAAGGGTTTAAAATCTATCATTCACTGAGAAATCAAGTCCAAACTCCTTTTCCCCCGCTTTGGCTGTCCTTTTGAGTCCATAGATTTCTACCCGCAGGAGAGGGGGTGTTGCCACCAAAATTTCACCTTTTTCCGGGAATCATACTTCACTGTTGGTTGTTTTCATTGTGCCATAGGAATCTAAGGTAAATCCTGTTTGGGTTTTCCCCCAAATTTAAAAAGTGAAACATTTTCAGTTTTGTCAGGCATTTCTGCAACAAGTTTCTTGGCGGAAGGGATTAGCACTCCTTTGCAGATGTTTTTAGATTGGGCCCGGTGGGGCAGATTGTTTTAGAGAAAAACCTTCATGCTGAGCGCTGGGAAACAAACACCCCTCTAATTTTTTTGGGGTTTTCGGGGGGTGATACAAGCCAAAGGATGGGGGGTTTTCCAAAAGTCTTCCCTTCCTCTAGGGTGGTGCAGGGGTTTTGGCCCTTTATCCCTGGGGCAAATTTTGTTTCCCGCAATAAATCCCTTATGTTTCTCCGTTTTTGGTTTCCTCTCTAAGGTTTTTAAAAAAGAATTAGCAACTGCCGCTTAATTTGTTTGGTAGTTTTTGTTCTTGGAGGGGCGAAAGGGGAAAATTGGGCAAAACTTTAAAAACCAATGCAAAGCGTAAAAATTTTCAAAAATCTTTACGCCCTGGGACATGAAAATAAAATTTTGAAAACTTTTCGAAAGCTGGTAAAAACTAGCAAGGGCATTTATATGGCATGGTGACTTGGGGAAAAAATTAAAATAAAAACACTATCAGGGTTGCTGTTTTTTGTTTTAACGTGCCTCACAAAAAACCTTAAAAAAAAGGGGACCAAAAACGATAAGGAATTCCATACTGGTTCTAATAAATACATTTAACCAAACCCACAAAAAAAGCCCGTAGACCCGCCCTTTTACACAGCAAAAAAAAATTTTTGGCTCCAGCTATGACAAAATTAAAAGTGCAGTTTTTTATAAATACATTTCTATTCTGTAAAAGTAATAATACAGAAAAACCTATATAAAATTTGTATCATTGTAATTGTTCCGACTGCATAGTAAAGTTATGATGTAACTTATACTGCACGGCGAACGCTGTAAAATTGAAGCCCAAAAAATAATGGCAGAAATGCATTTGTCCGCCCTATGTTCCTGGCCCCACGCTAAAAAAAACTATGGAACACCTGTGGGCCCAAAATGCACTATACACCACTAGATAAGATCCATGAGGCCTGTTGAATCCAAAATGGGGTAAATTCGGGAAGGTTTCATCTGTTCTGGTACTTTAGGGGCCTTGCAAATGTGACATGGCACCCACCAAAATCTGCGTTCCAAAAGACAAATAGTGCTTCCCCGTACACATGAATCAGTGCTCTGAGATTGCGCCCATACCATTAAATGAGGTGTCTCCAGTTTCACCCCGACCAGAGCTGAACAGCAACTTGCTTAGGCCGCTCAACAGCTTCACTAATTCAGTGACTGAGGTGCCAGTTGCGGCTGCCCACATCTCTTCCTCACTGCCTCTCTGGCCCTGTTGGGGGCTTCTGCCCCAAGTTACCTGCTACTGGCCATTCCAGAAGCCTCTCCATCTGGGGACCCATGAACTCCTCGTTGCACCCTCATCAGCAGGGGCTTGACTTAACCCCAAACTGCAGAATTGAAATGGGGAATAACACAAAGGCTCTCTACAGTCTGTCTTATTTGCCCCACAAGACTACAGCTCTCACTAGTGCACCCAAAAATAACAGTAGGCCTTGTTCAAGGACAATAACACCTAGCCCTGAGACACTGGATCTCCTCCATACCCAACTCATCTGTGGCCATCTTAACCAACTCAGAGTCTTCTTTGCATGCAGACCAGTTGCAGTCTACCTCTCCTGCACTGTCTAATGTATCTCAAGGTAGCAGCAAGCTTCTTCTAGGGAGATTGCGCAAGATTATGCAGCAGATGGTGAAAATCCCTCCAGGCCCATTGTCTACTCTGACTCCCGCTGCTGACCACACTGGGACTCCAGCCCAAATTCGTCAACATGGGGAGATAGCCCTTTACGTCCTACAGGTGATCCCAAGAGTACGTTTTCCGCCTCTCATCCTCCAGACGTCTTCAATGAGGTTCAAATCTGTAGTCTTCCTCTGCCCGAAAATGCCCTGCTTACTTTACAGGCCCATCCAGAACTACGTGCCCTTCTCTCACTCCTGCCCACGAAACTCGATATGAAACAAATGGCACACGGGCTGAAGCAGGCTTGGAGACTGGATCTGCTACCCATCCAATTGAAATTCACTGTACTCCAAGACAAAGTTCAAAAACTAGAAGAAGCTCAGGAATCAACAAATCTCATTGTATCTGTCAGGAAAAAGCCCGCCCGGCCCACTCAAGGGTCAACGGCCTGACTTGGGGTGTATTGTGATGTCGCACTCCCCCTAGGGATGCACGAGGTCAGTCAGATAATGTTTCCGTTAACACCTGTCCACACGGACACAGGGAGACCCAGGGAGGATGAGAGAACACACTACTCGCCCACGACCCTGCACAGCTAGGAGAGATCCGTTTACCCACACTGGTTAAATGGAGCTCTGCTAGGCCAATAGGCTGCCACTGGTTTCTAGTTTGGTTATAAGACCGGTCCATTACCGACTTATAACAAGGCCAGGAACCAGCCTTGGGGTAGCCATATATTATAGACCGAGTATAAGGCGGGTGAGTTCAGTTATCAAGACAATAGATTAGCTCAGATTAAAGTTTATAGATTTAATTTGCCTTGGAGGGCACACTAGACAGATAATATGTACAGAATGATAATATTATACAGATACGAGTCAGAGGGGCAAATATAAGTATGGGTTAGAGACAAAATCAGTAAGATGTGTCCAGTTACCTGAGATTGGCTTGGTTCTGGGCCCACATGAGGGGGCTGATGAGGACTTGGTTCAGTGTGGATGCTTCGGGACTGATGTCAGGTACCCACTCTCCTGAATGCAACGCTGGTCCCACCGGGGGCTCCTGCTTAAATCTGTAATGGGACAGCCCTCGTGGCAGCCCCCTACACTCCCCCACACACCCCTGGGATGGTCTGCAAACTCCTCCCACTCTGCTCATGCCATTTCTGACAGCAAACCAAAATGGCCCATACCTCGGCAGGGCATTGGCACAGAACGGAACCAGTGGCACAATCAGAAGTGGCTGGGCCTACGCTACGCCCTGATACCAGACACCCCTATCCTATAGTCTTCCTAAGTCCAGTTCTGAATTTCTCAGTACTCCTGCCCCCTAGAACCTCGGGAGTGGTGACTGTGTACGGGGAGTTCCATATTTTAAGATATGAAACCGCCATAGACTAGTTAGGAACGAGTTGCCTATAAATCTTTATGAAATATCAAGGCTGCTGGGTCTGGACTCAGTTCATTCAAGTCTTTGAAGCTGGGGGTTGGAGATTGCACGTGTCTCTGGGGCTAATTAATGGAAATGAGGAACCCTTTGATTGTGCAGATCTCCTGCTTGGAAGGCTTCCTATGGAAGGGCATTTACAATGGGCCTGAGCTGGGCTGATTAATGTGTAAATTGGGCTTTCATGTGGAGTTGGGGCCATTTTCCTCACAGTATCTAATCTGCAAACTTCCATCTCTGAACAAAGTAATTGTCAACTTCAGTTTGCTGCTCAAATGGATGATTTGGAAAACCGAAACAGACATAATCAGAATTTGAGGCCTTTCTGAGAATATTAAGGGTGCAGACCTGATCCCCACTCTGACTAAAGTGTTCAATTATATTTTGGGCAAACCTGGGGAGACCCCAATTGAATTTTACTGAGCCCATAGAGCTTACGCTCACAAAGCCAGGACTCAACTCATCCTAGGGACATCGTATGTAGGATTCACCACTACACTACCAAAGAGGAGATCATGAGGAAGGCTCAAATAATGCAAAATATTGTGTTTAAGGGCATCAAATTCGGGCTATTCTCGGACCTCTCCAGATGAACCCTACGCATGAGAGTAGCAGTTAAGCCACTTTTATCTTCTCTTCAAGCTAAAAGCATCCAAAATAAGTGGGGCTACCCCTTCTCCCTGCAAGTAAGACACAAGGATAGCTCTCTCACCTTTCACTCCCCAGCAGACTGCCTGACCTTTATTTCTACCACTTTTATCTTTCCTTTAAGCTAAAAACATCCCATATAGGTAGGGCTACCCTTTCTCCCTGTAAGTAAGACACAAGGACAGCTCCCTCATCTTTTGCTCCCCAGCGGATCTCCCAAACTTTATTTCAGCCCTCAATCTCCCTGAAGTGTCTCTGCTGGATTGGAAGACGGTGGTCTCCACAGACTCTCTCCCTCTGAGACTGCCTCCACCGAATGCACAGCCTCACCACTCTCCCTCGGCTACACCGAAATCTCAAAGATCTTGTTGGCACCTGAGAAGCCCTGAATGTCATTCATTCAAAACGCACCCCCATCACTGATCCACTTGATGAAGTCATGTGAGACTTTTCATTGTACTGCCGTCTGTGCGCCTTTTCTTTGTTTTCTTCTAAGTACTACATATTGGAGGCCTGAGGCTTTGGGAGGGGGAATTGACCTGTGGTCTGGAGTGATGGAGGCGAGGCTGCACTACTAATATTTGGATTTTTCCGTTATGCTTTAATTCTGGATGCATCAAGTTCCTGTCTTCAAGCTTTTAAGGCTCTCAATTTCCTTTTTACTTGGGGTCACCCCATTGCTTTCTGCGAGATTTGTTGCGAGAGGAAAGCCCCTTTTTATTTTCTCTCTCGCAACCTGATGTGTTGTACCCCAAAAGCCTCATCTGTATTCTATTGCCCACGGTTGTCGTCTTGGTCAGGTGATTTATGTACAATGTCCGCCTTTACCCCCCTTTTTTGTGCTTTACCATGACATCAGCTGTCTCACTGTTATATGTCCTGTAATGCTCGTGTGGTGCCCTGTTAACACACTCCTAAATTGTTTTTTCAGTTTTTGATTGCTTTGCTCCCCAGATAGTTTTGGTCTATTTCCTACACCTCATGCCCTTCACAGTTATAAACCTGCCTACTCTAGTTGTTGGGTCTATCTTTCCTAGGCCTCATTTATTTACCGCTCAACAGTTTCTCTTAGTTCTTGATTTGGATGAATTATTTTTGTATCTCAATACAAAATATGGATGTTGAAGTCACAAGAGATGAGGAACAATCAAAATGTAATGCTACCCTATTTTTAAAACCAACAGATAGAAATAATGCATTACTTAGGAGTAGTTACCATGCCCCTCAAACATTCAAAGGCATACCGAGAGGCCAGTTTGTTAGGGCAAGACGCATCTGTTCAGATGATGCATTATACCATCAACAAATGTGGAAACTAGTCCAAAAATTTTCCACAAGAGGATATAGAGAGGATAAACTTATAAAAATGATAACAGAGGTTGACACCAGGGCTGTTCCTAGGAGCGGGTGAGGCGGGCAGTGGCCCAGGGCGCCGCCACCCCGGGGGCACGCCGCTCGCCTCTCTCACTCAGAATAAGGGGCCAGCAGCATTTCACTCAGCACAGCCAGCAGCTGCTTCTATAATCAGAAATCAGCAGAACTGTGCTCGGTGCCTACTGCTGCTGCTCCCCCCTTGTGCCGTCTTCTGTGGAGCCAGATGGTCAGTGACTGCAGCCTGAGTGAAGTGAACTGCCTGCTCCCCTGCTGCTATACACTCAGGCCACCTGGCTGCTTACTGTAGAGTAGAGCTGAGCATAGTGTAATGTGACACCACAGTCCATTATGGAGTAAATGAAGCAAAGGTGTCCTGTCATCTCCATATGTGTGTGCAGTCTGCATGGCCAGACAGAGACCACTAGCTCACTGAGGCAGCTACTGTGAGGGATCTCTGGCTGGCCGGACAGACTGCACCCACTTACAGAGATGATACATGTGTGCAGTCTGTAGCATGGTCAGCATGAGATCTCTCACAGTAGCTGCCTGCCAGCTGCTGCCCCTCCCCCCACAGCCAGTGCCATAGAAAATATATATTTTTTTAATTTTGGGGTTTTTAAAAGAGTCATTACGTGAGGACATCAAAAAAGGCTGAATAAAAAAAGAACAAAAAAATGAATATTATTACAAAGTAATAAAGGCATGGAAAGTAAAAAAATTTTCCGGGGGCAAAAAAAAAAAATTGAAAAAATAGAATAAAAGAAAAGTTTATAGGGGAATGAACAATTATAAAATTGGGAAACGGTCCCTTTAGAAATTTCCTTGCATGATAGGGGGGAAAACAACAGGATATATAGGCATTTTTAAAGCAAAAGGGGAACCCAAAAATTTTTCCCATAAAAAACAGGGGGCAAAGCACTTTACCTGTGCATGATAGGGGGGGGAATGAACATAAATAAAAAGGGCATTTTTTTGGAGAAAAAATGAACAAAATTTTACCATAGAAAAAAGGGGGCCTAAAAATTTTACCTGGGGCATGATGGGGTTGGGGAAAAGGGACATGAAATAGGCTTTTTTAAAGTGAAATTAACACAATTCCACCTAAACGGGTTTCCCTAGCACTTTACCTGTCATCATAGGGGGGAAAAGGGAAAAAAGATATAAAGGCATTTTTTAGAGTAAAAAGAACACATTTTCCCCCTAAACAGGTGCCTACCACTTTACCGGGGCATGATAGGGGGGGGAATGAACAGGGATAAAAGGACAGATTAGAGTAAAATAAAAAACACCCCCTTTTAAATAGGTGCCTAGCACTTTACCTTGTGCTTTCCTAGGGGGGGAAATGAACATGAAAAAATTTAGGTTTTTTTGGGAGTAAATGAACACATTTTTCCATAGAAAACGGGTTGGGCCTAAACTTTACCTGTGCATGAAATTTGGGAATGAACAGTATAAAAAAGCCGGGGGAGTGAAATGAACACAAAATTCCAAAAGAGACAGGTGCCCTAGAAACTTTAACGTCCCATGAAAAGGGGGGAAAGGATCAAAAACATTTAGGCAATTGAGAAAATAACACAAATTCCACCTAAACGGGTGCCTAAAACTTTACCTTTGCTTTAAATAGGGGGGGAATAAACATAAATTATATGGGCATTTTTTTGAGTGAATTGAACAAAAAATTCCATAGAAACAGTCCCTTAAAAACTTTACCTATGCATGATAGGGGGGGAATGAACATAAATTAAAAAGACTTTTAAAGAGTGAATTGAACATATATTCCTAGAAACGGGGCCCCAAAGAACTTTACCTGGCATGATAGGTGGGGAATGAACGATATAAAAGGCAGTTTGGGAGTGAAATAAACATAAATTCCATAGAAACGGGGCCCTAAACTTTCCCCTATGCAAAATAAATGGGGAATAAAGGGAAATAAAGGCAGTTTAGAGTGAAATTAAAACATATATTCCATAAAAAACAGGTGCCTTTAAACTTTACCAGTGCATGATGGGGTTGGGGAATAAAATTTAAATAAAAAGGCATTTTAAAAGTAAAAATTAAAACATAATTCCAAGAAACAGGGGGCCTAGCACTTTACCTTGCTTTGAAAGGTTGGGGGAATGAACATGAAATATACAGATTAGAGTGAAATAAACACATAATCCATACAAAACAGGTGCCTTGCACTTTACCTTTGCATGAAGGGGGGAAAAAAGAAAAAGAAATAAAAGGCATTTAGAGTGAAATGAACACATCCCCCCCAAACGGGAAAAACTTACACTTTACCTGTGCATTAAAACGGGGGGAATGAACAAAAATATAGGGGGCATTTTTTTGAGTAAAATAAACATAAAAATTTCCATAAAAGGGGGGCCCCTAAAAATTTTACCGGGGTCATATAAGGGGGAAATTAACATGATATAAAGGAAATTTTAAGATTGAAAGGGACCGTTTTTCCCCCTAAAAAAGGTGCCTAAAAACTTTACCTTCCGCATGATGGGTTGGGAATAAACATGCTGAAATGGGGCATTTTTTGAGTAAAATTTGAACAAATTTTTTTTTTTCCCAAAAAAAAAAAAAAAAAAGGGTGCCTAAAACTTTACCTATGATAATATGGGGGGAAATGAAGAGGAAAATAAGGCATTTTAAAATTTAAAAAAAACACATCATCCCCACCAAAACGGGAAACCGTAACACTTTCCCTTTGCTTTATACATGGGGAATAACATAAAATTATTGGGCTTTTTTGAGGTAAAAAAAAACAAATTTTTCCTTAGAAAAAAGGGGCCTAAAAACTTTACCTGTGAAATGATAGGTGGGGAAAATTAACTTTATATAAATAATTTTAAAGAGTGAAAATGGGACACGTTTTTTTCCACCCAAACGGGTTTGCCTAGCATTTTACCTGTTCTTTGTTTGGGTTTGGGGAATGAACTAAAATATATTGGGCATTTTAAAGAGTAAAAAATGAACACAAAATTCCACCTAAAACGGTGCCCTAGAAATTTTTACCTTTTCATAATAGGTGTGGGAATGGACATGATATATAGGCATTTAAATAGTGAAATTTACACCTAATTAAATAGAAACAGGTTTTCCAGCACTTTACCTGGCATAAAAAGGGGGGGGAATTGAAGATCAAAAAAGGGCATTTTAAAGTAAAAAAGGAACAAAATTTTCCAAAAAAAACGGGTTCCTATCATTTTAAACCTTTTGCATTATAGGGGGGAATGAACATGATATAAAAGGCAGTTTTGAGTGAAATAAACCCACATTTTTCCTTAAAAAGGTTTTCAAAAATTTTACCTGTGCATGAAAGGGGGGGAATGAACATGATATATAGGCAGATTAGAGAAAAAATGAACACATTCCACCAAAAAAGGGTGCCTAGCTTTTTTACCCTTTTCTTTCATATTTGGGGAAAAAAACATAATAATAGGTTTTTTAAAAAGTGAAAAACACATATTCCATACAAACGGGTCCCTAAAATTTAACCGGGGTGCTTTGAGTAGGGGGGGAATGTTTAAAAGATAAAAAGGGCATTTTAGGGGTTAAAAAAAAAAAAACCCAAAAATTTTTCCCCTAGCCTTTCCCCTTTGCATGATATTGGGGGGAAAAAAACCATGAAATAATAGGGCATTTTAGAGTGAAAAAAATTTAACATATTCCATAGGGAAAAGGTTTTCTTAGCATTTTACCTGTGCATTAAGGGGGGGAATTAAAACATGAAATTTTAGGGCGGTTTAGAAAAAATTTAACAAAAAAATTCCATACAAAAGGGGGGGGGGGCCTAGCATTTTAAACCTGTTGCATGTTTTAGGGGGGGAATTTAAACTAGATATATTGGCATTTTGGGAGTGAAATGAAACCCCTATTCCACCAAAAACGGGTTGCCTAGCATTTTCCCCTGTGCATAATGGGTTGGGAATGGACATGAAATATAGGCATTTAAAGTAAATGTACCCCTATTAAATAGAAACAGGTGTCCACCTTTAAACCCGTGCATAAAAAGTGGGGAATGAACGGATTTATAGTTAGTTTAGATAAAATTAACACATTTTCCACATCAACAGGTGGTTAGCTCTTTCCCCTTGCATGAAAAGGGGGAATGAACAGGAAAATTTATGCAGTTTGAGGGAAATAAACACATTTTCCCATAGAAGCAGGTGTTTTTTAAAATTTTAAGATAATGAGGCAGAGCACTTCAAATTTACAACTGAAAACCTAAGAAATTTTAAAAATGACCTATTTACTTTGTGCTGTTTTGGGGTTGAAAAGGTTTTTTAACAAACCCGTGGGTTTTTTATTTCCCCTTTTAATTTCAAATTTTTTTATATAGTTTACTGTATTCTTTAGTGCTGTAGACCACCTCAATGCTGTTTTTTAAACCCCTTTCTGGAATTAGCACACAAAAACATAAAAAGCAAGGGGTTTATTTAAAGGGCCCCTTGTGATTTGAAAAGTTCAAACAAACAATTTTGAAAAATTTTTTTGGCAAGCACACATAAGAAATTTAAAATATACCCTTTTTTTCCCCTTTCAAAAGGGGGCAGAAAACGAAATTAACCCCGAGATATTAAACAGTTTTTTAAAATTTAATTTTTTCAAATATTTCATATATGCAACATATGTTTTATTCCCCCTTTTTTTTAACCTTTAAAATTTAAAGATATGTATTTTTGGTCAGGATATTAAAGCAATTTATTTATTTAAATTTTTTTCAAATTCAAAATGGGATTTTTTAAAAAGAATGAACAGCTATTTCATTAAAGTAAAAGTCCCTTTGGGGACAGGTGCTCTTCTTGGGTTAATGGCATGTGACCTGTTAAAGGGCCCTTTTGGGTTGGCTGCAGCTTTATTGGCAGGAAATGCCATCATCACAAATGCCCCTGGGTTTGGCATAGCTGGAATGGCCCGGGGTTTTAAACCCCCTTTAAATCCCAGGTGAAAAGTAGTTTAAAGACCAGAAAGTTTTTTTTAAATTTTTGCCTCCTTGCTTTTCCCAAAAGTTTTTAACTTTTTTTTTTTTTCCAAAGAGCAGTTGGATGAGCCCCTTTCGTTTTATTCGAGAAAGTTTTACCTTAAAAGGGGGGAAAAAGTTTTTTTTTTTTACACCAATTTAAAATTTCCCACAACCCCCAAAAACTTGTTTGATTAATTCTAAAGGGAAAAAACGGGGTTCCCCTTGGGGTTTCTTTAAAATGTGTAATGTTTTTTTGTGGGGTGTAATTTATGCACAATTACTTTTTTTAAATTTTTATTTTTATTTTTTTTATTTATCTATTTTTTATTCTTTTTTTTTTTAACCCCTTTTTTTTTTTTTTTTTAATTCCCTGAAGGGAACCTGTTTTTAAAATTTTTTTTTTTTTTTCACTTAGTAATAGCATATTCAATATGTTTTAATTTCATTATAATCTGTGGGCATTCCCGACCCCAGGCCCGTGATCAGGGCACCACCCCAGGTTTTTCCTGGTCACTGGCTTAGTACCCAAAAGAAACTCTTTTGGGGCCCCCTCTAGGTCCCCAAGGGGGAGGCTGCGCAGGGCCCTTCCCCCCCCCGTTCCCGGGTCAACCCCACAGAGCAGGAGAACCCTTTTATTGCGCTTGGAAACGCACCCTCCCCAATCAAAGGGTTTTAAGCAACCCCCCGGGGGTTTCGGGAGATTTGCGCCGGGGGCCCCCAAACCCCGAAAGGGCTAAAAAGCGACGCCAAAAAGACGTCGCTGTAGACAAACGACCCCCCCACCAGCCGACGTCAAAAGTCGGTGGGGGGTTTTGGGGTTTAAAGGGGTTTTAAAATTTTTGGTTTTTTATTTATGAAACTGTCTAGGGGCCTAATTTTTTTTTGTTGCTCAAAAGCAACCAATCAAGCACATATTAAAACCCAAACCCGAGCTCCTCTTTTTATTTTTTTAGCAGCTTTTTATGGAATGGAAGAGGAACATGGAATTTGGTTTTTTATTTGGGAACAAAGGGTTTTTACACCTGACAGTTTTCATAAAATTAACCCCTTTATTTTTTTTTTTTCTCAGTTTTCTATCCTTCATTATGTCTGAGACATTTTATCACAGAAGGAAAAACCGGGCTTTAAAAACAATTTCTATGGGACTAAAATTTTAATTTTCTTCATACTTTTAAATTTAAAACAAAAACAAAACAAAAATGGTTTTCATTAAACGTAAAATTTAAAAAAATTAAAGAGGACAGCATTTTGAGGGTAAAATAACTTAGGGGTTAACCACCCAAAGGTGAAAACCCCTAAAATAGGGATGGCCATTTTTTGCAAATGCTTTTTCGTTTAAAAAAAAAAAAACTCCAGGGAACTTCTTATTAAAACCTATTTACAATAAAAAGTGACATAAAAATATTAAAAATAAATAAAATTTTTTTCACAGGGAAACCCGGAATAACTGTACTAAAAAAAAATGCAAATGGGAAAGTTCATGTTTACCGTGGCTTAAATTTTCCCCCGGGAAAGTTTTAAAATAGCTTCTTTTCATCCCCTACAGAACAGTTCCTTAACCCCGTGACGAAATTTCAAAAAAACCGGCCCCTGGGGTGGTTAAAAAAGTTATTTTTATGAACAAACCAATTTTAAACTGTTTCCCCCCATTTTCAAAAAGGGTCGGGAAAACCCGGAAAGGGTCCATTCCCAACCCCATAATCCCAAAATTTTTTTCAGACTTTTGTTTGAAACTAGGATTGTTTTAAAAAAACCTTAAATTCCCCTTTTAAAAACTTGGTAGGTAATGTAAATGTAAGAAATTGGGAGCCAAAGGGAAACAAAAAATACCACGAATTTAATTGAAGCCTAGAAAAATTTTCCAAAAGGTTTTTTTTAAATCCTTTTTAAAAACCTTTTTCAAACTTTTAGTTTTTTTTTAATTTATTGGGACAATTTTTTTAACATCGGGTTTTTCCCAATTTGGGGGCATGGTTTTATATTTATGACCACTTTTCTCAAGTGTCCACCATCCAGTACCATTTGAGAGCAATCCTTTTCAGAGAGGTCACTTTAACAACCGTAAAATAAACTAGCATCTTGCTTTCTAAAAGTAGTGTCTTGCATATTTTTGTAAAGGAAGAAAAACCGGGCAGAAGAATGAACATGTTCTAAGGTTTTAGGAATGCCAACGGTGTGAACTGCTGCAGGGATTTTATATTTAAATCGATGTCAAAGGTTGACAGTCGGTTTACAGACAGTTTTCAAATCCGAAAACTGTTTATAAAACCGAGTGAAAACCTTGCTGTGGGGACAAGCCCTAAGAGACATTTTATGTGCTCTGATTGCACACAGGTTTCAATGGAGAGAGTACAGAGTAACATCACCATGGACAAATGGAGCTTGCTCCCACAGTTCAGAGAAAGCTAATTATCTAACAAGATTACAGATAATTAATTTTTGGAATAATAATTATGTGGAATGTGTGTTCACTTCACTCTAAACTGCCTATATATCATGTTCATTCCCCACCTATCATGCACAGGTAAAGTGCTAGACACCTGTTTGTATGGAATATGTGTTCATTTCACTCTAAACTGCCTATATATCATGTTCATTCCCCACCTATAATGCACAGGTAAAGTGCTAGGCACCTGTTTAGGTGGAATATGTGTTCATTTCACTCTAAACTGCCTATATATCCTGTTCATTCCCCACCTATCATGCACAGGTAAAGTGCTAGGCACCTGTTTGTATGGAATATGTGTTCATTTCACTCTAAACTGCCTATATATCATGTTCATTCCCCACCTATCATGCACAGGTAAAGTGCTAGGCACCTGTTTCTATGGAATATATGTTCATTTCACTCAAAACTGCCTATATATCATGTTCATTCCCCACCTATCATGCACAGGTAAAGTGCTAGGCACCTGTTTCTATGGAATATATGTTCATTTCACTCAAAACTGCCTATATATCATGTTCATTCCCCACCTATCATGCACAGGTAAAGTGCTAGGCACCTGTTTGTATGGAATATGTGTTCATTTCACTCTAAACTGCCTGTATATCATGTTGATTCCTCACCTATAATGCACAGGTATAGTGCTAGGCACCTGTTTAGGTGGAATATGTGTTCATTTCACTCTAAACTGCCTATATATCATGTTCATTCCCCACCTATAATGCACAGGTAAAGTGCTTGGCACCTGTTTAGGTGGAATATGTGTTCATTTCACTCTAAACTGCCTATATATCATGTTCATTCCCCACCTATCATGCACAGGTAAAGTGCTAGGCACCTGTTTGTATGGAATATGTGTTCATTTCACTCTAAACTGCCTATATATCATGTTCATTCCCCACCTTTCATGCACAGGTAAAGTGCTAGACACCTGTCTCTATGGAATATGTGTTCATTTCACTCTAAACTGCCTATATATCATGTTCATTCCCCACCTATCATGCACAGGTAAAGTGCTAGGCACCTGTTTCTATGGAATATATGTTCATTTCACTCAAAACTGCCTATATATCATGTTCATTCCCCACCTATCTTGCACAGTAAAGTGCTAGGCACCTTTTTGTATGGAATATGTGTTCATTTCACTCTAAACTGCCTATATATCATGTTCATTCCCCACCTATCATGCACAGGTAAAGTGCTAGGCACCTGTTTCTGTGGAATATGTGTTCATTTCACTCTAAACTGCCTATATATCATGTTCATTCCCACCTATCGTGCACAGGGAAAGTGCTAGGCACCTGCTTAGGTGGAATATGTGTTCATTTCACTCTAAACTGCCTATATATCCTGTTCATTCCCCACCTATCATGCACAGGTAAAGTGCTAGGCACCTGTTTGTATGGAATATGTGTTCATTTCACTCTAAACTGCCTATATATCCTGTTCATTCCCCACCTATCATGCACAGGTAAAGTGCTAGGCACCTGTTTGTATGGAATATGTGTTCATTTCACTCTAAACAGCCTAAATATCATCAAAATTCCCCACCTATCATGCACAGGTAAAGTGCTAGGCACCTTTTTTTGGTGGAATATGTGTTCATTTCACTCTAAACTGCCTATATATCATGTTCATTCCCACCTATCGTGCACAGGGAAAGTGCTAGGCACCTGCTTAGGTGGATATGTGTTCATTTCACTCTACACTGCCTATATATCCTGTTCATTCCCCCTATCATGCACAGGTAAGGTGCTAGGCACCTGCTTAGGTGGAATATGTTTTCATTTCACTCTAAACTGCCTATATATCTTCATCATATATATCATGTGTATCATGCACAGGTAAAGTACTAGACACCTGTTTCTATGGAATATGTGTTCATTTCACTATAAACTCATCTTATATTCTATTTATTCAATCATTATTTAGCCCTTAAAACCTTCTTTACCTCTCCTTAGCTCTTTATTACTTAGTAATAGTGGTCATTCTTTTTGTTCATTCTTTTTCTTCATGCCTTTTAGTATGACCCATTACTGTGTGTTCAGTGCAAATACAGTAGCGGTCAGTAAGGGGCAGTGCTAGTACTGTTCATCACTGTTGATTCATCAGTACCTGGACCCTTATTGAAAACATACTTCTTGCTGGTAACAGCCAGTTTGCATCCAGACTGGATGAAAACTATCTAATCTATACCAAAAAAAAGTTTCACCAGTTCCACCCACATGTACATGCACGGAAGTCCATCCAAGCAATGGATATAATGATTAACAGAAAAATGTAGATCCAGCACATAAAGAATATTCAAATATAAAATTGTAACATTTATTTCCAAAAAAGTTAAAAACAGACACTCACATGAAAATCTGTGCATCATCAAGCGTGGTGAGAGACACACTGAGAGGCGCTTAAGTGTTTCAGGCGGAGAATCACCTCTTACTCAGTGTATCTTTCACAGCCATCACCACGCAACGGTCAAAGTACGGTGCGACATGTTAATGAGGGGCGGAGGAAGAAAATTCCCTTCGCCCTGAGTGCAATTTAGTGTAGGAACAGCCCTGGTTGGCACACTGGATAGGAATGAGTTATAAAATCTAAAAAGAAAAAAATAGATAATAGATTTACATTTGTGACAACGTATGATAGACATTCTATGCTTATAAAAAAGCAATTTTTCATCATTGGTCTATACTACAAAGTGACCCAAAGTATGGCCACATCTTTAAAACAAAAAAGGTATGTGTTTAAAAGAGGTAAGTCTATAAAGGATATGCTTATAAGAGCAGACATAAAACCAAAAAGAAAGACATACCAGGAGAAGTTAGGCTCAAAACAGAGTGGAACATTCCCATGTACTTCATTTCAGAACTCTACTGTACTGCTATCATCAAGAGCCCAAGTATATGCCACCTAACTCAGGGCACAGAAATCAAAATACAAGGCTTTCACACATGTAACAGCAAAAATGTTATCTATATGTTAAAAAGCCCCTGCAGGCAGATATATGTAAAACAGACTAGCAGAGCTGTAAAGGTTAGACTAAATGAACACAGGTCAGCAATTAGGATGTTCTCTATACAGACACAAGGGGTTAACACCCAGGAAGAAAGGAAATCTTATGGGGAAACAACAGTGGCACTGCATTTTTATGAGAAAAGACACAAGGTTAATGAATTGAGATGGTGTATCTTAGAAAGTGTAGAAATCTGGGATGAAAATCAATGAAGAACGAGGCTCCTACAAAGAGAAGCCTATTGGAACCATAGGTTGAACTCTTTAATCCCAGAATGTCTCAATGAGAGTTTTAATTTGAGATGTTTCTTATAACATTTTAGTAGTATGTAGCACAAAATAAAAGCAAATATTGGATGAATAGAAGGGTAAAAGTAGAATGATAATCCAGGTGTGTGTATGTAAATTAAGAAACTAATAAATTGATACCATAGACATGCATAGCGCATGCTTGAGAAAGGAGGTTTCCACCCCCGAAATGTTGCACCTGTGAGCCAAACAGGGCGTAAGGCCCAAGGAGCGCAACAGGAGAGGCGCTGGGCTCCTATGCTAAATGTTGCCAGGTTTTTATAACTCTGTATATTGCTGAATAGCCTATGACTTTAATGCATTTTTTATATATATTGATATATTTAAAATAACAAAGTGTCAACCTATTTTGCATATACTGTGACTTGAAAACAGGAGAATTGAGGAGGTAACCCTGCTAATAGGCTTTGCAATGTGCACCGATTGAAAGGTTAAACAGCATACTGTGTTATATTTGAAGTACACGTATTACCTCTTAAAGCCGTTCAAACAAAGAAGTAACTAAAAATGTCATCTGAGGAGATATCTAATCTCACTACAAACAGAGCGGACATGTTTATGTTCTCTGAAAATGAAAGAACCTCTATTTTACAACAAGCTGAAATAGCCGGATTGACGATGAATCTAGATAAGGATAATGCGGCCACTAATTATCCAAAGAAATTGGAGCAGCTGATGAAACATGAGACTAGCCTGTCCATGCATGCTTCTACCATCGTAGAAAATGTGAAAGCCTTGAGGATCGCAGAGGGTTATGAAGTAACTTGCAACCACTATTATTAAAGGATGATGTGCAATATAAGGAAAAGGGGTATGCAATCTCAAACCGCTATTCCCTGGATTTAATGTTGTTAACCATTCAACATTTATAAATGGCTATGTGCAATATAAAAACAGAGATAAAAACCTGTGATGAGGAGTTTAAAAAATCAGTGGATGTGCAAAAATATGATAATATACATCAGGAACTTAAGAATAATATTGCAAAAATGAGAACCCAGTTGTTGCATAGCAAATTGCAGAAGTTTTAACGGGACACTAAGGATTATTTGTGTAACTATGTTTACACATGGTCGGATGAACAGAAGAAAAGAACGCATTCCATATAAAGTTCAACAACGATCGAATACTAGTTCAGATACATACGTTGAGCGCAAACTTAGAGAGATAATAAGGGAAGATGTGGTTATGATCAGCAGGGAAACCACAAAAAAACTGATCCTTTTTTAGAGGACACAAGTACACAGGAAGAAGCTGATGCAGGAACAACATCAGAGGAATGCAGGCTCAGAAACAGAAAACAAAGAAAAAGACTTAAACACACTAGCAGTTAATATATCTTCTAAATAATTGACCATAGATCAGTATAATGTTTTGAATAAAGGATTAAATTATGTTTCCAAAAATAGTAACAACTTGTTCCAGTTCACAGTGGATTTTTATAAACTATGTAGAGCCATAAGACTAAAATGCATTATGGGAGGGACAATAGGTGTGAACAGAGATGTAAGACTTCTAGTAAGCTTAGTCAAAAAAGTCAATATGATCCAATTATTCAGAGGAAAGTTCTAGAACTGTTTATTCACAGAAGAAGTTGAAAATAAGTGGAAAAGACGGATTGGATTTGTCCATGACAATCTCTCCAAAGCAGAGAGAATATCGATCTCCACTCTCAAGGATGACCATAGCCTGATTATTAAAAAAGCTGATAAAGGGGGAGCAACGGTTGTCATGGACTAATCTGATTATATCTTGGAAGCAGAAACGCAACTTAATGATAATGTTGTTTCCTTAAATCAAGGGGTTGTCAATTTGACCTGCATAATAAATTTGTGGTTGAACTGTTGCGGTTCTCGCTGACACGTAATTATTTTGTATTTGACGGTAAGGTCTTCCACCAGCTGAGGGGTACGGCAATGGGGAGTCCCACTGCACCCAGTTATGCAAATCTGTACCTCGGCTGGTGGGAGACCACGGTCGTGTTTGGTGAGCAGCCACCCCCCTTTGTTGATAAGATTGCCCTTTGGGCACGTTTCATAGATGATGTTTTCATCATCTGGAACGGGACAACGGAAGAATTTGCAGGGATGCTGAATGAACTTAATCGCAACACTCTAGGCCTCAGATTCACATCAGACATCAATATTGAATCTATCTCCTTTTTGGATGTAACAATCTCCAAGTCTTCTACAGGTGAATTGGTCACGAGTATCTTTAGAAAACCAACGTCTACTAACTCACTATTGAGGTGGGACAGTAATCATCCTGTCCCCCTCAAGAGAGGGATACCGCGTGGCCAGTACCTAAGACTTAGGAGGAACTGCTCCACAAGGAAGGAATTTGCTGAGCAGGCAGTGGATCTCAGGAAACGGTTCCAGGTGAAGGGCTACCCAGACAGTGTTTTGCGAGCAGCATATCGCAACGCCCTTGATAGGGAAAGACAGGACCTATTGTCACCTAATGGGAGAGAGGAGGAAACCCGATCAACGACACGAATAATAGGCACTTTTGACAACGCCTCTGATGAGGTGCGAGAAATTTTACGCCGCCATTGGTACATTCTTCAAATGGATGAGGACATTAAGGGACATATAGGTGACGCTCCGCAGATTACCTATAGAAGAGGTAGGAATCTGCGAGATCGTCTCGTGCACAGTCATTTTGTGAGACAACAAACCGAAACGTGGCTCAAAAGACCTAAAGGATTTTTTAGGTGTCGAGACTGCGTCGCATGTCCACAAATGGAGAAATGTTCCACTTTTGAGGACACAGACAAGAAAAAACTGTTTTACATTCGCGATTTCATCACATGTAAAACTACACATGTTGTTTATCTTGTCAATTGCGTCTGCGGGATGAAATATGTCGGCAAGACCATACGCCAACTGCGTCGACGGGTCTGCGAACACCTCGGTGATGTGAGGCATCAGAGGGATACACCCGTAGCCAAGCATGTATGGCTTCATCATAACGGCGACATCAATTGCCTGAAATGGACTGGCATTGAAAACATTAAATCTACCATACATAAAGGGGACATTAATAAAAAACTATTACAGAGAGAAACGTTTTGGATTGTGATGCTGAAAACATACGCTCCTTTTGGGCTGAATGAGTCCGTTGATTATAGCTGTTACATCTAGAGTGATTTCATTTCTAGAATGGTTTTTTTTTTCCCTTGAACATTATCACTCTAGAGAGAATATAAGCATTTGTCCTGTAGTATCAATATGCCTGTGTATGTTGATCTGTATATCATATATTTTAATGATCCGTTTGTGAAAACATCCTCTTTGGGTTTGCGTACTTTTTCTTTTTCTTTTTCTTTTCCATTTCTTTTACTTTGTTAGTAGCATTGCTTCTTTATGCCTTAGCTGCTTCCACTGGTCTTTAGGAGTACCTAATCAGTCTTAAATGTTGCTGTTACCGTTATTTAATCCAGTGGTTTTATTTAATACCACTGTTGATTTGCACCCTGGCCCTTTAAACTCAGCGTGCACACATGCATAGTGTGTTAGCTGTGAGCTGGGGACGCCGTAGCTGATTTGACTGTTGCTAGGGGCGGAGTCTGGGTCACATGGGCCGGAACTCAGGAATGCTGATTAGAGGGGCGCGAGATTGAAGCGCCTTCAGCGTCTCTCAGCAGCTGCTTCCTGGAGTGTGGGACGCGCGGGGCCGTACTGGCTCTCACAGGACAGTGTTGGTAACGTGCGCAGGCGACCGTGGCGCCATGTGCATCGCGCCGGACGCCCCACATATGAGTGGCATTGATTGCCGTTACCGGACATCTGTGGAAGGACTTGCAGGTGATTTCTTATCCACCATTTGAGGTAATTCTCTATTTCAACTTTATCCTTTTTGGAAGATTGCATTGTCTTTCTCAAAGTTGACGAGATTTTTATCTCCTTTGTCTTATAGATAAACTTGTCCATTCTAGGCGATATTGCCATGTTTTGGTAAGATGTTGTGACACTGTATTTGGCATCAGTGAGTGTCTTGCTATTGAGACAATCACTATCGGTGGACACTTCCCCCTTGTGTGGTCTGTAAGTCTCCCTGTGACATAAGTTTACTCTTGAGTCCAATTATCTTTTCTGGACTATTGATACCACACTCCTTAGGTATTATCATTCTTGTTGTGGCTGCATATTTTACTTTTATGTTTAGGTGCACAATTTGGGTGTTCATTTGAGGTGTGTGGTGCTGGTATTATTGCTGCACTTTCCACATCCTCCTGTCTCTTATTGCCTTGTTTTATGAGTGACTATATACTCTGTAATACCCTTGTTTCATGATTATATAGACCCCCTGTATATATTCTTCTCCCTTTATAAATTGTCCCCTGAGGAACCCATTTTGTGACCTCTTGGGAGGGTTGAAACATGTTGGGACATGGGGTGCATAGGGTCAGATTAGTGTAAGGGTTAGGTTCCGGACGGGAGCGTCCTTGTTGCGACGATCATCCCGTTTTTTTGGCAGGTTAGGTTTCATTTAGACTTTGTAGGGATTATCTTTTGAGTGCACTCCTTGTCTGTTTTCGGCCTGGTGTTTACATTTTAATCATATATTTAATAAAAGTTATTTTTTAGTTTCTTTCTCCCTATCTGATATAGTTAATGGTGTGGAATGTGCAAGATGAAATGTCTATTCCACAAGGTGGCTCCTGCATTCAGACAACACCCAAGATGATATAAGATAACTACAGGTGGCAGAGTAAATCCGATTAGAAAACCGGTTGACAATCGTGATTCAGTATCGTTTAGGACTGATCCAAAACAGCTGCCACTCCAAACAGGGACAGCAGGTTTCGGTCCAGAAGTACAGCTGAACAGACTACATCAGGACTGACCAATACAGACATGGGTGGAGAATGCGCAGCTCCTCACTAGTACGGTAACCAAATCCTTCTTACTCGGAAAGTCCCATCTTTGTAGTTGGTCTGCCTCAGTGTCTTATACAGCTGTCTTTGGACCATCTGAGACAGGAAAAGTTAGTCGTGATTAACGATTGTTAATCTGGTGATTTGTTGGTAGTGTGTTGATCATGTGAGGGGAAAGACGCCGGGTCCTGTCGACTATGACGCAGAAGGTGCGGGTTGAGCACCTAGGTGGAGTCGCGGTTGGCGCACTTCATGTTACGGAAAATAGGTGAAGTATTCGCGGTTGGCACACTTCATGTTACAACAAATAGGCGAAGGGGTCGTGGAGGGTGCACTTCAGGTTACATTAAACCTTCTCTCTGTAAGAGAAAAAGGGGATGGGAAGATCCTCACATTTATACCGGTGGTCGAATGCCCTGTGATTGTTGTTGTTGTTTGTGTTTAATTGGATTAACGCTAGTGTTAAGTAGAGAAGGTTGCAGTTTAGTAAAACCACCCAAAACACAGCACCCACTTAGGTAATTAATGCTGAGACCTCTGGTACCAGGGGATAGAGAAATCCTTGTTTACCACCTTAATTTACGCTCCCATACCTATAATGGCAGCTGACCATTCTGGACATGTGCAGGGTGTGGTGTTCAGAATCCAAAATGACGTGAAAATTGTCACAACTGTGGTTCACCACAGCCCCACCCTTCGGTAGGGAACTCCCCCCAGAATTCCCCCCGTGATGTCACTTGTCGATGCCCCACCCACAGTACCATCTTTTTCACAACCCACACTCCCGCTTTCACTCTCACCCAGAAAGGAATTTGTCTTAAGCACTTTCAGAAGGAAGGCGGAGACACCACAGGGAGGAGGCCATCTTGGCACACTTCTTTACCCTATACTGGATGAAAATGGTGCAATCGGGTCAGGGCCCAACCCGGATGTTATTATGCCCGCTCAGGATGCAGGAAAGAAGAAGGGGACAGTGACAATGGGGCTATCTGTGGTATGTCATCCGCCGCACCCCCAGGTCCGACCCAGTACACACCGAAGGAGGGGAGTCTGGGGACACGAGGAGCAACTCCACACCCGGAGTTTCACAGGCCGGCTAGACAAGATAGTGGCCCCTCCTAGTACCACCAACGCTTACTATGTCACTTTCCAGCCCAACCAGGCTGCTACACTGGTGGCTAGCCTTCCCGACCCCGAGAAGCAGCCCATGCCTTTTTATAGATGGATGGTACAGATCCAGAAGACCTATTCTGCAACTTGGCGAGATCTAGCAGGACTCGCTGAAATTAGAGCGGGAGATTCCTACTGGCCTGTGATGGAGAAGGATCTGAAACTCCACTACTTATCGAGCGATCTCACTTATGATACGGAGGTGGAATTCTGTGCACAGCTCAGAGAGTGGGCCAAGGATCGTCTCTCTGACCAGACCCAAACCTTACACGATGTGATACAAGACAAGGGGGAATCAGTTGAGAAATGTCAAACCTGGCTATCTCAGATGTTAAGCAAGTTGGGCTTCTCCGACAGGGAGCAAGCCAATACTGACTACAGCATTCGTGGAGGGTCTCCGGGATCCCATCAAAAAACAGCTCAAATTGGTCAGGCTTTAGCCATGGATATGGTTTTTCTAGTGGCTAAGGGGATTGAAAACAACCAGTATGGGGGGAAGAAACTCACTCTCTGATACTTCTGGCTTCTCAAGACATCTCAGCCATCCTGAACCAAACGCAGCCAAAACACCCATCCATGGCCAGGCACCTGTGCCTTCAGTGCTGCCTCCTCATACCGGATAATGTCACTCTGATTCGCTGTTATACTCTTTACCCGTCTACGCTCCTTCCACTTCCTAGGGGGAACAGGGTCAACAGAGGAAGTTGATGAAGCCACCATTATGGAAGATCATGACTGCTTTCAAATTATGCAAACGGAAACTGCACATCTCCCCACGGGGAAAGAGGACCCTCTTGAAGACCCGGACTACACCATTTTTGTAGATGGCTCCTGTTTTGCGGATGCAGGCGGAAGGTATCACATGAGCTATGCAGTAACTATGGCTACCACAGTCCTTGAAGCCAAAAAGCTGTCCCCGCACAAGTCAGCCCAAGAGACCAAGCTCGAAGCCCTCACAGTGGTATGTAGACTGGCAGAAAGGAGGACGGTCAACATCTACACAGATTCAATATATGCTTTTGGGGTGGCACACGATTTTGGACCAATCTGGAAGTCCAGGAGATTTTTAACAGCAGCTGGAACCCCAGTGAAAAACAGACAAGACAACCAGGCTCTAATGGACACCCTAACATTGCCCAAGCAGGTGGCAGTTCTCAAGGTAAAAGCACATGGACGTCTCGACTCCATACAAGTGAGAGGAAATCGTTTGGCGGACCAGACAGCCCAAAAGGCAAGACAGTGAGGAAGTGGAAGTTGAGCAGACAGAGGACCTAACCATGATGAGTTAAGACTTTACCCTTACCAGAGGATATCTAATACAAATGCAAAATGAAGCCTCTTAAGAGGAGAAGAAATTATGGGAAAAGAAAGGGGCTGGGAAAACTAGCAGTGGTCTGTATGAGAAAAACCACAGACCCTGTCTGCCCAGGGCACTCTACCCAGCTGTGGTACAGTGGACATACGGACCAGGGCACCTGTCAAAAACCCTTATGAATGGCTTGATAGACAAATACTACTTACACCTGTTCCAGAAGATGCAGATCGATCATATCCAGATGCCCAAGTATGGATGGCCGGAAGCCTACCCGGTGGTCAACATCACGATCAGAATAACAGCCAAGAAGTTAATAACAGAAGTGGTTTGTCGATAAGGAATCTCAGAAGTCATTGAAAGTGACCAAGAACCTGCCTTCACGGCAACTGTCACCAAAGAAATTTGGACAGCTCTATGGACCACTCTTGCTTCCCACACTCCCTATCACTCACAGAGCAGTGGTAAAGTGAGAACACTAAATGGCACTCTTAAGTCCGGCATGTTGAAAGCAGCCAGTGAAACAGGGAGGCCTTGGCCAGATAGTCTGCCCATAGCCCTGTTCAGTGTAAGGTACACACCACGAGGGTCCTTAGGCCTGTCCTCTATGAAATCTTACTTGGATCTGCACCCCGGTTAGGCACCTATTTCCCACAACAGCTCCAGATGCAGTCTGGTGTACTATCTATGTTACAGCACTTGCAAAGAGCTAAGATACATGCTTGAGTTCTTTCCTCTATTCCAGATCCTGACGTCTCCACCAGTTCCCATGAACTGAAGCCTGGAGATTGGGTGTACTTGAAGAAGTTTCTGAGGAAAACACTTGAACCACAATTCGAAGGACCATATCAGTTGTTGCTTACCACAGCCACATCTGTGAAGCTTGCAGGAAAACCTTACTGGATACATACTTCCCATTGTAAAGTTGCAACGCCACCTGATGATGGTGGAGACAGTATGAGCTGTAGTACTTGCCTCCTAGGAGGGTGTCTGATTCAGGCCCAACAAGTAGCCATTACCAAAGAACTAGGGGTCACCACCTTCTGGTATAACTCTACCAGCACACAAGTGGCTACATACACTTTTGACTATTGTAATGTAGTACAATGTACCCCACAAATAGGAAGGCACCTAGTACTTATGTGTCACGGATAATTATTGGGGAGGCAATTGTGCATACTGGGGAGCGGTGGGCTGGAACACTGGGAACGATTGGAGATATAAACCACAGAGCGCTCTGAACAGGAGGGATAAGAATGGCAAGTCACTTATCTCACGCATGACTTTGTCCAGACCCGGCCCCTGCGGACAGAAGGCCATGAAGCTTGTTCTGTCTCTAGAAAACCCTCAGCCAGGATCGGGAGACAGTAACTTGGGGATAATCAAGCTGCAAGACATATATGGTTCCGAAGTGTGGTGACGATTGAACCCAGCCAAATCTTCTGAGCCATCGCCCATTAATCCCCTTATGCCTCACGTCCAAACTTTCAAAGACATGGTAGCTATAGACGACCTGACCTTTGATGATACTGTACAGGTAGAGACAGGAGATTCCTGGGAGCTGCGTGACAGCGTGATGATGTCACATCGGTTACACTGCTCAGCAGCTCTCGGACCTGGATGCGGGGACCATGGCAAGGTGAGTATGTTTTTTTATTTTATTATCATTAGCTGCAGGGGCTATTACCTGGCTATCGGGGCTATCATAGGGGCTATTACCTGGCTATAGGGGCTACTACAGGGGCTACTACTTGGCTACAGGGTCACTACCTAACTATAGGGGCTATTACCTGGCTATAGGAGCTACTACAGGGGCTACTACCTGGCTATATGGGGCTACTAAGGGGCTACTACCTGGCTAGAGTGGCTACTACATGGCTATAGGGGCTACTATCTGACTATAGAGGCTATTGCCTGGCTATAGGGGCTAGTGCAGGGGTTACTACTTGGCTATAGGGGGCTACTACAGGGGCTACTACCTGGCTATAGGGGCCTACTACCTGGCTATAGGGGCCTACTATCTGGCTACAGGGGCTACTGCCTGGCTACAGGGGCTACTGCCTGGCTACAGGGAACATATTACCTTGCTACAGTTGCTACTGCCTGCTTACAAGGGACATACTACCTGGCTACAGGGGCTGCTACATGGCTACAGGGGCTACTACATGGCTATAGGGACAACTATCTGGCTACAGGGGTTACTACATGGCTACAGGGGGCTACTATTTGGCAACCGGGGGCTACTGTCTGGCTACAGGGGGCATATTACATGGCTACTATAGATGGGGAGTTTGTATAAAGATAGAAATTGGTAGAGAAGTGCTGATAAAGTGAGGAGTCGAAGATGTTTGTTTTGTAAATTCTACAGTGAAGAGTTGTGGCCGGGAGAAGACTTTATGGCAGTCTGGGACAGATAGAGAAGAGAAAAAGAACAACTCTTTAGAGTTATTTTCTTTAAGTCACTGGATGTAACTCTACTGTAATCACTTATATGTCTGCAGAGCCTGTGTAAATTGGTATCCACCACTGTATGTTCACTCTATGCCAGTAAAATAGGTTGTAGTATAATGGTTTGTATTCAGTAATGGTATTGTGCATTACTCAGTCACTAGGTGGTGGCGATATGTGGTCATGGTGTTGCAGTATTCGGTCACTATGTGGTGGCGATATGTGGTCATTGGTGTGGTGGTATTATTTGGTCACTATGTGCTGGGGATATGTGGTCTTAATAGGACATTGGCACTATTAGCCTGGGATTCTGGTTTTGTGTAGCAGTATTATTTGGTAACTGTATGACTATTATTTAGAAGTTTTATATGTAGCACATTGTGTTAAAGCTTTTTGTATATTTTGTTGACAGTGATGCACTGTGTCGCAACGTGGCACATTATGATACAGGCGGGTGCAAAATTTCTTCACCTCGCCCTGAGTGCAGTTTAGTCTAGGAACGGCCCTGTGTTCAAGCTACAGTAACATGAGTGGCAGTCAACTACAAAACCAGGTCCTTTCCCTAAGAGATATCTACTGGATATGTGGAGACCTTAAAATCAGAACCAGATTACAGGGTAACTGGACAGGACAGTGTGCCTTGGCAAAATTGCTCATTCCCTTCCACATTGTGAGAGAAGCTACTGAAAGCAACTTTATACATTCCCACAGCAGGAGAAGAAGGGAAACCTCCCCCAAGGGTAGCTTTGACCCTCATGTGTACTGTATATTGATGCCATAGGTGTCCCAAGGGGGGTACCAGACAAGTTCAAGGCCAGAGACCAGGTTGTTACAGGGTTTGAGGCCCTAAAACCAATCATTACTGTTAGTAAGAACGTGGATTGGATCAATTGTATTTACTATAACAAGCAGAGATTCGTGAATTTTACAGGAGATACCCTCCAGGGCCTAGCAGAGCAGGAAAGCCAGACATCTGCTATGGCATTTCAAAACAGAATAGCTCTAGATATAAAGTTAGCAGAAAGGGGTGGAGTGTGCAAGATGATAGGGGAAACCTGCTGTACATTTATCCCAGATAACACAGGGCCAAATGGTAAAGTCACTGTTGCCGTTAAAGTCACTGCGATGGGGAGCCCGATGGCTCCCACATACGCTAATTTGCTCCTGGGCTGGTGGGAGAACACCATGGTCTTTAATGAGGAAGAAGATAATGTCTGGACAGATCGTGTTGTGATGTGGGCAAGATACATCGACGACATTTTCATATTATGGAAAGGAGACATGTCATCTTTTGCTAATTTTGTGGAGTCCCTAAATAATAACACAATTGGTTTAAAATTTACATTTACTGCTAATCAATACACCTTATCGTTCCTTGACCCTACTATTTCCAAAAATGCTAATTATACTCTAAGTACTAAGGTTTTTAGAAAAG